>JBBGZY010001249.1:1980000-2092500 GCA_037952925.1 Lithobates clamitans | reverse complement strand
CTGTAAAATCCTTTTCTTTGAGTACATCATGGGACACAGAGTCATGCTAATATTCAATATCTGCTGGGTTATACTCCATCTCCAGGTGAATGGACACTGGTAGACCAAAAGGTGTTTAGACAGGAAGTGATTCCCCTATATAACCCCTCCCACACAGGAAGCACTTCAGGTTTTGGAGCAAGCACTGAATCCTCAAAAAAGAGGGGAGGGATCTCTGTGTCCCATGATATACTCAAAGAAAAGGATTTTACAGGTACGTATGACGAAAAAAATCCTATTTTCTTTTTCATGCATCATGGGACACAGAGTCAGGCTAATATTTATTACCTGCTGGGACGTCCCAGAGCAATAGCCTTGAGGGGAAGGAGACACCCTGCCAAACAATAGCCATCAGAACTTATACGGCAACCTGCAGTAAATCTGCTGCCAAAAGCCAGATCCTCGGCTGCTCGAACATCCACTTGATAACATTTTGTGAACGTATGCACTGAAGACCAGGTAGCAGCCTTACAAATATGAGCCACAGATACCTGATGGCGAAAAGCCCAGGAGGTTCCCACACCCCTGGTAGAATGAGCTCTCACCCTAAAGGGAGGAGCTTTACGTTTCAGACCGTAGGCCTGAATCATCAATTGACGGACCCAAAATAATGTCCCGATTTAAATGAAAGGCCGCCACCACTTTTGGCAAAAAGGATGGAACAGGTCATAACACGACCCTGTCGTGGTGAAGGATCAAGTACTGTTCCCTGCATGGAAGGGCCGCCAACTCCGACACCCTTCTAGCCGAGGTGATAGCCATCAGGAAGGCTAGCTTGCGTGACAGCAAGTCTAAGGGAATTTCCTTAATGGGTTCAAATGATTGTTTCTATAAACACAGACAGCACCAAGTTCAAGTCCCAAGGACACGTTGGTTGACCTAATGGGGGGAAGCGAGTTGCCCCCTGCATAAAGGTTCGGACCAGTGAATGGGAGGCTAAAGGCCTTTGGAAGAATACTGATAGGGCTGAACTTGACCTGATTGTACTCAAAGCCAATTTGATTCCCACAGCTGACTGTAGAAGAGAGAGAATTCTCCCAATCGTGCATTTCTGAGGATGACATTTTTTGGCTTCACAAAAAGCATAAAAGTCTTCTAGACCTTATGATAGATCTTCCTAGCGACACCTTTTCTATTTTCCATTCACTAGGGTAGACACCACTGGCCCCGAGATGCCACACCCTGGCTTCAATAACCCTGCCATCAAATTTAGAGACTGTAAATTGGGGTGGAATATAGGACTTTGAGACAGTAGATCAGGGCGACGTGGAAGCGTCCGGGATATGGACTGCTGATAGAAATCGGCACATGTTCCTCTGCCCAGGCTAGTATTTGGTTCACCTCCTTCAGAGCTGAACGACTCCTGGTACCGCCTTGGTGGTTTATATAGGCCACTGAACCCTGATAGGGTAGTCCTGAAGCTCCACCGTCCAGGACCGTAGGGCCAGACGTACTGCCCATAAATTCCAGGACGTTGATGGGAAGGATCTGTTCTGTCCCTGACCATTTCCCTTGAGCTGTGAGCCCTTCTAGGGTCGCTCCCCAGCCTGAGAGACTGGCATCTGTAGTCAGTACTCTCCAAGTTACGGGGAGGAAGGATCTTCCCTTTCGCATGTTCTGATCCTGGAAACACCAGTTTAGGCTTAAGCGTGCCCGAGGAGATAAGAACATTGGAAAATCCAGGGCTTGTCCTCTCCTGTTCCAAGCCAACAAGATGTCTTGTTGTAGAGGCCTGGAATAGAACTGGGCATAGGGCACCGCCTCGAAGGAGGATACCATCCTCCCTAGAAGACTCATACAGAGCCAAATGGAGGGTTGTCTGGTGCCTCTTATCTGATGCACCTGATTGTTCAGGGCACAGATCCTTGCGAATGACAAGAATACTCTTGCTTTGACCGTATCTAGGATCAGACCTTTAGACCTTGAGCTGGTCTCAAGGCTGACTTTTCGGTATTTCTGATCCAGCCTAAGCTTTTCAAAAACTGCACTGTGCATGTTATGCGCTGTTCTAGAGCCTGTAATGAGTGATCTCTGAGCAGGAGGTCATCCAGATACCCAAGCACCAGGATCCCTTGGGCCCTTAAAAGACCCAGTACTGGTGCTAGGACCTTTGTGAACACCGAGGGAGCTGTAGCAAGCCCAAAGGCTAGAGCCAAACTGAAAATGACGTTCCTCTACTGCAAATCGCTGGAACCTCTGATGAGGCTGAAAGATAGGCATGTGTAAATACGCATCTTTTATATCGATGGAGGCTAAAAAGTCTTCCATCTGTAGCGAGGCTACAACTGAGCAGACAGACTCCAGTCGAAAGGGCTAGATTAGTAGATACTGGTTCAGGGATCTTAGGTCCAAAAATGGGCCTTGTAACCCCATTTGGTTTTTCAACCGTAAAACAGGTTCACTCTTTCGGATACAGGAACCCGTACAATCACTCCTTGATGCACTAAATGATGTAGTGCCTGAAGCAATAAGTCTCTTTTTGTAGGATCCGAGGGAACGCTGGATCTTAAAAAAAACTCTGAGGGGGAGCCCCCCCGAAACTCCAGCTTGTAACCGTGGGATAATAATTGAGGTGACCCACTCGTCCTGAATTATCATTCTCCAAATGTTCGCAAAGTGCAGCAGCCTCCCCCCCCCTCCTCAAAAGGAGGACTTGGTGCTGGGTTTAGAAGAATTTTGGACCCAGGGCTTCTTCTGGCCCTGCGGCTTGCCCCTGGCCCTAGTGCCCTGTTGGTGGCAGAGCTGCCTTGGCGCTGAGACATTTGAGGAAGCAGTCCCTGAAGTTTTAAACGAGGGATGCCTGGTGCTTTTCTTCACAGGAAGTAAAGATCTTTTCCCTCCAGAAATCTTTTGGATATAATTGTCCAGATGATCGCCAAATAAACGTTCCCCATGAAAGGGGAAACCTGCTAATAAGCCTGCGTACATGTACAAACAAGAGAGCCAAACGAGAAACCTGCTGTATTGAATCCTTTTGAGGCATCAGTTAGGGAGATCTGCGCTTCTTGCCACCGTGCTGGATGGAGGCAATCATGCCAGCAATCCTGTGCTCTAACCCAACTAGGGCCGATGACAGTTCATCCTTGGTGATAAAAGGTGAAGCAGCAGCGTTGACTGTAGGCACAATACCAGATAGGCGCAGCGGCTCAGATTGCCCGGAAGTCTCTGGACCTTCAGGGGATACGACTTGATTCATCAGGAATTACTGACGACATAGGTGTGCCCTTCACTGTAGTGTTACTCCCACGCTTCTTTTTTGAAGACATTTACTAGCCACAAAAAGAGAGTACTTGGGTGTGGTATTAAAACAGCTCAAAGAGGAGACCCTTTAATAGGGCTCCCCAAGCCCCTATGCAACAATCCTACTAGCACCTTAGTCTGCCAAGCAACACATGGTGACTCATGTGACCCGGGAAAGGAGAAATGAATCGCTGCAAGTGCCTGTTCAGAGTCTGCTCTGTGTCCCACAGCTGCCTTCTGGAAGCACCGCATGCTTGGCATATACAGCTTAAATAAGCTGGTTGTGCGCCGGAACGGTCTGTGCATGTACGTGCGTGGCCCCGAACGGGCGTGGCTGTATTTGCATATAAACTCAAATCTATGTGCGCCCAGATGAAGGCTACTCCTAAGTCCAGCGGCACTTTTGTGAATGAACGTGCGCCATGGCCGCCAAGCAACAACTACTGAGCACAGCAGCACTCTTGTGAATGCACGTGCGCTATGGTGAACCAAGGCGAAATGGTGCACCATTATACATGTAAAAAACAGCTAGACACAAGCAAAAAAAAAAGATACACTTTGCAAACACCCACAGCTAGTCCAAAACTCCCTTGTATGGTCACCGCACAGGTATCCAGCCTCTAGCTAGCTTGACTGAATGTTACAAACACTGGACACCCCCACAAAAATAAAGGGGTTTCACTTACCCGTCCAGGCGCAGGGCAGCTTAGAAACTAATAATATCCCAAACTTCACTTATCACGGCGGGTTCCTGTCACTTGAGTACCTTCAAGGACTGAGTACCCTTTTCATGTTTAGGGTCCACCCCCTTGGACCTGTACAGCACCCTGCAGGAATGCCTTAGCGCTGTAGTGTCCAGGATTCCAATCCGTAGGGTCCAGCACCCGGAGGCCGCATTACAGGCAAAACCTTGCAGGATCTTGAGTCTTCTTTGCGCGCTCGGGTATCATTTATCTAAGCATATAAAGCCTGTGTCAAATTGATCAGATCGTTCAATCCCTTGATTCATTCAAGAACCGTTTGTGGGAGACCTGGAGCTTAGATAGCTCAAACAAACCGTGCCACCCACCTTGCAGACACTAGTAAAAAACTGAATTGCTTCCTGTGTGGGAGGGGTTATATAGGGGATCACTTCCTGTCTAAGGACCTTTGGACTACCAGTGTCCATTCACCTGGTAATGAATATTAGCCTGACTGTGTCCCATGATGTATGAAAAAGAAACGGCCTTCTCTGTTGGCAGTGGCCTCTTTCAATAAGATAACGGGCCCTGTCACACTACAAAAGTGGTTTAAGAATGGTTTGAGAAACACAACAATAAATTTGAGGTGTTGACTTCACATTCTCCAGATCTCAATCCAATCGAGCATCTGTCCATCCATGGAGGCCCTATCCTCACAACTTACAGGACTTTTTTGTAATTCCTATTTAACTAACAGATACAATGACGTAAGTATGCTAGAAACAAGTATTAAATATCCGCATCAAAGTCAAAAGGCAGCTCAACATGTTCAGAACATACACATTGTGACAAGTTCCAAGTCTTGCAGAATATTCAAAACTGGGAGGGCATAATGGTAAGTATCTAATGTTCACAGCCTATATAAAAAGCCCTAACGTAATAATGCAACCCTGTAGGATAAAGAATGAGGAATACCGGGGGTCAGAAAGAATCCCCCGGTGGCCAATATGATTCTATAATAGAACAATATCTACCATATAAGGTCAGGTACATATGAACAGCAAGGAAACTACAAAAGGATGCGTACACACAAAAGGGGAGAGCAACAGAAAAGAGGAACTGGACAAAGTGCTGCCATGGTCTCCAGGTGTCATGGATGGACTCCTCTCGATTGCGGAAGGTAGCTGTAAAGGTTCTCCATGTCATCAAGTTTGTTAATTTAACAGAACCAAAGAGACTGCGAGGGCGGGTGCACAGACCTCCAACACAAGGGAATGCACGCCTTGGCCGCATTTAAAAGTTGGATGGTAAGACAGGTCTTGTATTTTTTAATGGGCCGTTGCATGAGTTGCAGCAGGCATGCCGCAGGGTTGTCTGCCAGGTCAACATTAGTGCTAGCCACATCTTGCCAAAATGGTTTAATTTTCAGGCAGTCCCAAAAAATGTGCAACATGGTACCTTGCCCAAAGTTGCACCGCCAGCACATATCAGGCACTTGCGGGAAGATACGGTGTAAGGTCGCGGGTACCCTATACCACCTTGTCAAAATCTTATAACTGGTTTCTTGTACCTTCGTAGCTATGGAGGATTTTTTCCTTTTACGAGTCGGTAAATTGCATAGCAAGGTCAAATTCTCACAGCGAGAGGAAGGTAGGAGAAAAATCAGGCACTGGTCAGGTCAAGGTAGCATAGATAATAGAGGGGTTGTGACGGATTGGTTCCCTCTTATGACACAGACATTCCAGCTCAGCAAGCTGATGAGAGATACCTGGGGTACGGGAGCATTGATGGAGAAAATGCCGAAGCTGGAGGCCACTCCAGAAATCAAAGGGAGGGTCTGCAGCAGAGGAGCGTTTGCCGTTCCGACACTAAGAAATCCCAGAGATGAATACGACTGCCAGACATTAACCGAAGAAACTGGGGGTTCTGGAGACCAGGCTCAAATTCCGGATTGCCTAAAATAAGGATCATGGGGGAAGGCAGAGGGGAGATCAAGGTGCAACGGAATCCATCCCTAGATACTTGTAAAGTGCTTCCCAAAGTGGGATGATCACTGAGAGTCTTCGGCAGTGGCGCAGTAATCCATGGCCAGCTTTTTGCCATGCGGCCTGAGTCCTCTAACTCCATGGCCACCCAGTGCTTAGCCTCAGCATGACAATACCAATCATCCGAATTTGTGAGACGAGTTGCCCTGTAATAGGGTACATCAGGTAATCCCACTCTATCCCGAATTTTAGGGAGATGAAGAAGCTGGAGCTGAATGCGTGGCTTCCGATGGGACCACACAAACTCTGAGAACAGGGAGTTTATGCATTTGAAAAAAGAGGGAGGCAGATGAATAGGGAGTGCCTGCATCAAGTACAGACTCATAGGTAGTAAAGTCATCTTAAGGGCACTACAGCGACCGAACCAGGTCAAAGTAGGTGTGTGCCAGTGAAGTAAATCAGTCCTCAATCGTTGAACCAGTGAATCAAAATTAGCTGCCTAAAGGGCAGCAGGGTCTGGGGTAATGTTAACTCCCAAATAGCGGGTGGCATCATTCGACCATCTGAAAGAGAAAGAAGGACGGAGGCAATCAACCGTGGCCTGGTCTAATGAGATGGGAAGAGCAGAGGACTTTGACAGGTTGATTTGAAAGTAGGACAGCGTGCCATATGTACGCAACGAATGTAGCAACTTTGGCAGAGACACCAGTGGGTCAGTCAAAAAGAATATCAGGTCATCCGGGAAAGCGGCCACCTTGTGCACCTCAGACTCTTCTGGTAACCAATAATCCTGTGGTCCGTCTGTATTGTACAAAGAAAAGGCTCTAAGGAGAGAATAAAGATTAGAGAAAATAGGGGACAACCCTGGCGCACCCCATTTGTGACCATGAAGAAATCCGAGCGCATTTCATTGACCTCGACAGCGGCCAAGGGGCATGAATAGAGAGAGGAAGTCTAGCTCAACATGGAAGACCCCAGCCCAATATCCCGAGTTCCAATGTGGCACGCATGAACTGCCAGCTTACCTTATCAAAGGCCTTCTCAGCATCCCTAGACAGCAAGAGAAGGGGGCGACGGGCAGTTCTGGCAGCATGGATCAGCTTCACAATCCGGATAGTGTTATCTCGGGGCTGCCGTAAAGGTAAAAATCCCGCCTGGTCTCTGTGAATTAAGCGAGGGATGTGGAGAAGCAGCCTGTTTTCCAGAATATTGGCAAACAATTTAAGGTCAGTATTTAAGAGGGCTATGGGGTGGTAGCTTCCACATTGGGAGAGGTCCTTCCCTCCTTAGGGATCAAAGAGATGTAGGCTCTCAAAGTACGGTATCTGCAGACATGGATTGTCCCTCTGTGAGAGAATTGAGCGCAGATACAAAGTGTGGAGACAGAACCTCAAAAAACGCATTATAATAAGCTGGAGTGAGCACGTCAGGACCAGGAGCTTTCTTTGGTTTGGAATTAGCCAAGGCTGCCCCCAGCTCCTCCATCGTAATAGGTTACTCCAGCTCCTCCCTCACCTCGGAAAAGAGATGGCATACCCGAGGAGGCTATGTAAGACTGAATTGTTGATAGTACAGTCATAGGAGGATCTGCTATGGAGGAGTGACTGAGATTGTAAAGTCCCTGATAAAAGGTGCGGAACTCTGCTGCCATTGCAGAGGAAATGTTCAACTTCAACTTGTACGACTTTAATTAATGATCTGCTACTGATTGTTTGGTGGCAGATACCACAGCATACGAGTCAACATAAAGTTATGGTGTGTGTGTGCGTCTTGGCTGATGTTTAAAGTCTGACTCCACTCCAGCACCATATGGTGTATTGTGATACCAATGTGAGATAAGTATAAAAAAGGTACCCACTCAGGAGACTGTGCATGTAAAAGTAACAGAAATAACATTTTAATTGAATTGCTACCACATAATGTTGAGTTATGAGGGCTGTCCTGTATAAAAGAAACATTTTGGAATATTAAATTATAGTAATGTAACACACCAAGTCATAAAAAAAAAAAAAGTTATAGTGACAGCAAATCATGATGCCACATCTACAGGCTGCAACACTGCCCATAACCCCACACATGAACATGTGTTGCAATGTAAGTACAACTTTAATGCCTTGTCTGCATCTGCAACAGCCTGGACTGTTACCCGAGTTATACAAGTCACATAAGAGGTGTATACTGTGGTATGGTACTACAAAAAGACCATAGTGACTCCACCACATCTTGTAAAAGGCCAAGTGTTGTAACTTATCTAGCTTCATGCATTGCGCTATTAACATGAAAGGCATTCGTGAGACCTCCATGGTAGGAAAAATTACATAAATACTAGGGTTGCACCAATACCTGTTTTTTTAAGAACAAGTACCGACACTTGCACACAAGTACTCGCCGATACCAATTACCGATACCGTGCGGTGCGATTTGAGCCCATACAAAATGAATGGGCTCAAATCGTACTACAAAGAATCACATGCAGGTAGTCCTGTCCCGAATCACAACGCAGGTTTCCTGGACTGTGCCTGGGTTGCCACAAGAGCAGTGGGGGAAACTGCATGTGAATCAGACAGGAATCGCACTGCTTTCCTGTTCAAATTGCATGTGATTCTTTGCAGTGCGATTTGAGCCCATTCATTTTGTATAGCCTCAAATTGCACCGCAAAGGTATTGGTTTTAGGTATCAGAGCATTTGACGAGTGCAAATGCTTAATATCGGCACGGATACTGGTATCAGTGCAACCCTAATGAATTCAATACTAAATACAATACAAGCTTTGCCAAGAAGGGCCTTTTTGTTTGCACTATGTGACCATATTAGGTTAATTATGTCATGTCCTTTATCTAAGTGAGTGCAGCTGTGGGAAGGAGAACCCCTTGGTACCAGTTGATTGGACAGTAGTGGGCAGGGGTGACAGCTTCCTGTTCGGCCCAAACCAAAGCTCTTTACTATTACATATGATAGGTATAACATAGTGACCAACTACCAATCTGGTAAATATCTATTTAGGGGAGGAACTCCAGAAGCTACAGGCACTAGTAGGCCGAGTTTGAATCCACCAGATGGTGTAAAGCTGACACTGCTAAGGGTTACAGCTTCAGCACCTAGACCTGAACATAATCAAAGGTCTTAGGCTGGCTATACATTATACAATTTTACTTTAGATTTGCCAAAACTATATAATATAAGGTCAAACCTAAACACTTGCAATTTGTATGCAATCAGACAGGCCCTTGCAATACATAGTTGAGGGTAAATCTAAAGGAAACTGAATAAGAAAATGATATAATGTATGGCCAACTTAAGGTGGAATAGAAGCTAATATGAGCCACATACCGTAGAAGCTACATCAACAATTCCCAAAATATTGCCGTACAAATGGTAGCTTTACCTATTCCACTCTCAGGTGAAAAACAGTCATAGCTCTCCTGCTCATAACGGTATTACCGGGCCCAAACCTAGTGAAAAATTAGCCTGGAGGCAGTAATTAGTGCAATCAGAAGTCCAACACTTAGAGCCCATTCACACAGGGACGACTTGTCAGGCGACCTAGTCGCCTGACAAGTCGCCTCCCGTTCTGTGCTATGGAACCGTTCTAAGGGGAGCGACGCAAGTCGCTCCGACTTAGAAAAAGGTTCCTGTACGACTTCGGGGGCGACTTGCATAGACTTCTATACAGAAGTCGTTTTGCAAGTCGCCCGGGCAGTCGTGTGCGGGTCGCCTCGGTGAGGCGACCTGCAAGTCGTGTTGCCCCTGTGTGAATGGGCTCTTATTTAATGAGCAATCATTAAGAAAGGGTTTGTCTATGCAGCGTTTGCATAGAGGTTTAGCCCAGGAGCCTCTTGTCAGTTACATGTTCAGTATTCACATTTTAAAGTTTCTAACTTAGCCTAGCTCTATGGAGCTTTTGCCTAAAACATAGCACAAAGAGCCCTGATGCAACCACAGCAGACACTCCCTAAGTCAGTGATTGCGAACCTTGGCACCCCAGATGTTTTGGAACTACATTTCCCATGATGCTCAACTACACTGCAGAGTGCATAAGCATCATGGGAAATGTAGTTCGAAAACATCTGGGGTGCCAAGGTTCACCATCACTGCCCTAGGCCATCACCTCTCCTTGCTGCAACAAAAGGCCAATGATGAACAGGAACACAGAGGGCATTCAAGGCCTACTTTTGTAAAAGTAAAAAAGGAACACCTAACAAAAACGAGGACATTCTGCTAAAGGTACCCTATACTGTGCCCTCTCCACATTATGAGTATAGGTGGAAGAGGACCTACAACCAACGAACGCTAACAGGCCTTGGAGCTGTTGCTGTCCAAATGTGCCGAAATGTGTACTGTCTGGCATGCTGGAATCAGACTGCATAGTATAGCACTGCTGACCAGAGGATGTCTGCTCATACACTCCTTGGATTTATTGGAAGGCCCTGGTCCTACAGCTCCATCATCCACCTGGTTTCACTCCCTCCCTGACGTCTGTGCATGCTGGTGTACCCCCACTGCATTACTGTCCATTCAAGAAGGCCTGTAATAGACCACATTGCATCCTGGCTTGTGCAGCATAAGTGCATCACCTGCCTGGAGGAACAGGGACACCGGACTCCTCCATTTCAACCCCATCGAATCCCAGGAAAATGGAGCTTGGACCTGCTTCCAGTCACACGCCTCCTCACCCTCCCCTTTTTGCCCTAAATGATCCAGGGATGCCAGCATACAGTGGGGTTTCGGTTGGCTACCAAGAGCTCCCCCACACCTCCAGAGTCATTACAGCAAGGGAGGGCTTAACTAGAGCCTCTGTGCCCATGGGGATAGTTGCTTCTCCTCTAGCAGAGAAAAAAACCTTTGGGGGAGAATCAAAACAGTGGTGGAGAAGGAGGGGCCAACAACTAGACAACTAAAAGAAAGCTAATCCTAACCAGAAAAGCCTAGATATGCAACCCCTCCAGGTCCACTATCCCTGAAATAATGGGGAGCAGATACTGTGAGGCTCCTGCAACTAACTAAAAAGCCTTAGAAAAATAACAAACAGTTTTGATGTTCCCTTTAGGCTGGAGGAAGCACATATAATGGAGGAGACTTGTGGGACCGCAGAACCCCCCCCCCAACCTAATGTTATAGAAATAAGAGGGGAAGATTTTGAGCTTTTGAAAAGAGAATAAAAACTTGGAGAAATGTGCATATATAGCAGAAATGTACTGCATTTTTTTTTCTTTACTACTTTTGCCCAGTAATATAGACTTTAATCCTCACTTATCAGTTCCATTGTGATGGAAGGATCCCAGAAGCACACAGATGCATTTTGCAGTTGTCTTTTTCCTGCACTTAGTCACTGTCAGCATTTACTGTTGTCATCACCTCTTTCCTAAGATTGACTCACATTGCTGATCATTGTTTAGCCCATCAAATCATAAAGATGCCCTGTAACCAGACAATTCATTTAAGAAAAAAAAGTTCCCATAAAGGTTAAATGTGCATTTAAAGGGTAACTTCTCTTTTGTGGGGGGGGGGGGGGGGGGACCCGAGGGGACCTTTCCTTTTCAATCTGCAGCTCTGTAATTTCCTGTAAAATAAAATATGGCTCCCCGGAGGCAGATAGTATTCAGAACGCCTCCGCAGAAATGTTATTTGCTGCTTGTGTGATTGGCTGATTTTTCTGGAAGTCTGCACTAAAGATACAACTCACATTTTTGACATCCTCTTCAACCAAAATGTAATTTTTGGTGAGATACTCCCAAAGGGAAAGCACATCTAAAGGGATGCAAACCCTGCCACTTTCCTCATGAGCGCCCTACAAGTGCAGCAGCTGAATGATAATTCTAAAACCTATAATTATACAGATTGACTTTACACATGGACACAGACAAACCGTTATTTCTTCAGAATAACAAAAAGTAGGACTCTGCAATCCAAGGTAAAATCCTTGCAATGTACATAGATCACCCAGAGGGTAATGTTTTTTTCCTCAAAAAAAAGTGGAGTTACTCTTTAATGTATTTTATGCAAGCAGATTATCTGTAAAAGCCACCATTGTGTAGATATCCAAAGCTAAGACTGGTGCTGGGTGCCCCATGCCTAAGCTCTGTGGGCAAAGTAAAGTGTGTTGGGGGCATGGCCTGGTTGGAGCCTCAGGCTGCCATATACCTTCTTACGGGGTTTTGCAGAGATGTGCAACTTCCAGGACTTTTCCATTAGATGTCTAGAGCTGGGATGAGCTATGTCCTCGTCTGCACACCAAGTGGTTGCTACATAAGAGGACCTAGTGGAACCTTGAGTGGCACTTGCCAATTTAGTTTGGGTCTTGATGCTGGGTGCTGCCATCTTGGATGTGATGTCAGCAGCCCCAGAGCGGTCACTCAAATGATACTCCAGTGATGCGGTATCCCTCACTGGTCACTGACATCTTCCAATGATCATTGAAATTGAAAAATCGGCTCGGGTGAAGACACCGCTGGATTCGTGGACAGGTAAGTGTAATATTAAATACCAGCAGCTACAGGATTTGTAGCTGCTGACTTTTAATTTTTCCTGAAGGAGCCTGGAGCTCCACTTTAACCGCTTCCAAGACCAGCTGCCACAGTTATACTGTGGCAGGTTGGCTCCCCTGCACGAGCCGTCTCAGCTGTGCGTCCGGTCGGGGGGGGGGGGGGTTGGGATAGCACAGCTGGGGTGGCGCTGCTTGTGGTCGACGGTCGTGACCAGCAGACACAGATCAGGGACGAGTGTATGTAAGCACACACTTCCCTGTTCTGTTCTGAAGAGCAGTGACAGATCGTGTGTTCCTATTAGCTAGGAACCACGATCCCTCACTTCCTGAGGTTAGTCCCTTCCCCTTCAGTTAGAATCACCTCCCAGGGAACAGTTAACCCCTCAATCGCCCCCTAGTGTTAACCCCTTCACTGCCAGTGACATTTTTACAGTAATTAATGCATTTGTATAGCACTGATCGCTGTATTAATGACAATGGTCCCAAAAATTTGTCAAAATTGTCCAATGTGTCCGCCATAATGTCGCAGTCACAATAATAATCAAAGATTGCCGCCATTACTAGCAAAAAAAAAAAATAATAATAAAAATGCTATAAATCTATCCCCTATTTTGTAGACGCTATAACTTTTGCGCAAACCAATCAATATACGCTTGTTGCGATTTCTTTTTACCAAACATATGTAAAAGAATACATATTGGCCTAAACTGAGGAAAAAAAAATAGTTTTTTTATATATTTTTGGGGGATATTTATTATAGCAAAAAGTAAAAAATAATGCGTTTTTTCCAAAATTACCACTATTCTTTTGTTTATAGCGCAAAAAATAAAAACCACAGTGGTGATCAAATACCACCAAAGGAAAGCTCTATTTGTGGGGAAAAAAAGGACGTCAATTTTGTTTGGGTACAACGTCGCACGACCGCGCAATTGTCAGTTAAAGCGACGCAGTGACGAATCACAAAAAATGCTCTGGTCAGGAAGGGGGTAAATGCTTCCGGGCTGAAATGGTTAATGCAGATGACATAGTTTGTTGTTTCTGCATTAAAAGCCCTGCTTTTTCTTTTCTACACTAAAGTTCCACTCTAAAGCCCAGTACTCATGGGCCGAATGTCGGGAGGCATCAACTGGTTCAATAGAAAATCGGACGACATTCAGTCTGTGTTCTGCAGCTGGTCTGACAAAAGCCGGAATTTGTCGATGGGGCATGATCGAAAAAGGTCTGGCGATCGGCTCCCAAGCAGCGTCCTCAGCAAATGGCTGAGATTGCTGAACAGTGTTCTTGTGGGGGTGGGGGGGCACCCCCCCTGTCAGAGCACGATAGCACCAATAGCACAGCAGGGGAGATTGCTGTACATCGGATTGTTAGTACATCAGCTCATCCTGAGCTGTCAGTTTTTCTTTCGTTCAGCCCTGCTGGGTTGAACGAAAAAAAAAAATAAAACTACTAGTGTGTACCAGGCTTAAGACAGTGCACTTCCAATCTTCACCCTGAGCCAACTGATCCACCCTCCCCCAATGTATACCATCTAAGATCTGACAACCACGCCCCTTTGTGGTTTCGTACATTCAGCACCTCAAGTATCAATCTCCTGGCCATGCCTGAGCATCACAACCCCATAGAGCTCTACTGGGCCATCTCTCTTCAAACACTGCCCCATTAATGTCTATAGGGCTGTAATTTGCAGGCGTGATCAGAATAGTGGGACTTGGATGTAAACAATCGCCAGAGGCTGTAGCTGTCGGTTCTAGGTAAGTATGCATCTATGGAAGGGGAGGATGGGTTAGGGCAAAAGGAATACATGCTTATTTTAACCTTTCAGCATTCCCCTACACTCCTTCCCCAGCAGCTGCATAAAATGTTATGCAAGAAGGTGGAGGAGCTGGGCCAGCACAGGCAGAAATCAAACCCTCCCAGAAGAGGAGAGAGCATTGATGTGGAAGGAGGGAGCTGTGCTTGGAAAATGACTCCTCAGGGGTAGTTAAATTTCATTGCAATGTGAGCTCTAATGAGCAAAGCCCTCTGATTCCTTCTTTCCTGGGGCTAATCATGTCAGCCTAGGGTTCGATGAGCCCCGGGAAAGGAAAGCCCCGGGAAAGGAAAATGACGGTAAGTATGGTAACAATTTTCCGTAGTATTGAATTGTAAATGTACTGTCTGCCCCCATGTTGCACACTTTGTTGGCGCTATATAAATCTTGTATGATAATAATAATAATAATAATAATAATAATAATAATAATAATAATAATGGCCAAAGCACATAGCAAGTCAACAGAAAACTATGGAAAGGGAAAACACTGCAATGAAGGATTTCAAATACTTGACTGTTCTGGGCTTGTACCTGCAATGTTTTGGAGTTGCTGACAAGGTCTCTTTATTATCATGTGGAAAATGGACATTGAGAGGCAAGCTGTCATCTAACCACTTAGCCTGTAATTAATAACATATCCCAACCTAAATAGAAATGATCATCCACACTTAGTGTGCAGCAGGACTTCAAATAAAAGTGTCACTTTAGTGTCCCTGCTACAAATACTCAGTCTTCATAATACCTCATCTACCGTTTTCATGTCACCTCTTTCACCTTTCCGTTCTTCCTCTGATCTATCTTTCACCTTCCTTCTTCCTGCCTTGCTCGGGTTCCAAGCCTCGCTTTCAGATATTGTAACCATCAGTGCCAAGCCTCACTCTGAGTTTTGTAATTATGCGTTCCAAGCCTTATTCCCAGGGAGCCTCTATGTGCTCCAAGCCTCTTTCTCAGATATCTTCATCATGCGTTCCAAACTTTATTTTCACATAGTTGCATCATGCATTTCAAGCCTTGCTTTCATCTATGTCTCTTATTCCAAGCCTCATTCTTAGCTATTAGATCATGTAATCCAAGCCTCACTTTCGGCTATTATCTCATGTAATCCAAGCCTCACTTTCAGATATTATATCATGTCTTATTTCAAAGCCTCACTCTCAGATAGTTTACAATGTAATCCAAGCCTCACTCTCAGATAGTTTACAATGTAATCCAAGCCTCACTCTCAGATATTATATCATGTAATCCAAGCCTCACTTTCAGACATTATATCATGTATTATTTCCAAGCCTCACTCTCAGATATTATACAATGTAATCCAAGCCTCGCTCTCAGACATTATATCATGTATTATTTCCAAGCCTCACTCTCAGATATTATACAATGTAATCCAAGCCTCGCTCTCAGACATTATATCATGTATTATTTCAAAGCCTCACTCTCAGACATTATCTCATGTAGTCTAAGCTTCACATCTCAGACATTATATCATGCTGCCAAGACCCACTTTCAGTTCTTTACCTAGTTTTGTATCTTTCACTCATAAATACCAGGAAGTAAAAACAATTAGTCTTTTTTTTTTAATGCAATTTAAAACACTTCTTTATTGGAACTTAAAGTGATTCTAAAGGCAAAATGTGTTTTGCCTTAACCTGGGTTCACATTGCGAACTTTTGTGAACACAAACATCGCATGTGATTCGCACTGTATTTCTAAGCCGAGCATATGTGATGGCTGAACTGGCATTGGATTCGCACAATAAAAAAGGTGCAGGAACCTTTTTTTCTCTGCACTGGAATCCTGTCGCATGGCTGTTCACACCCATGCGATCCAATTCCTGATCGAGTCCCCATCAGAGTGCCCCCTTACATCAGGTATTCCCCTCAGAGTGCTCACTTACATCAGGTTTCTTCATCAGAAAGCCCCTTTACATCTGGTGTCTCCCATCAGTGTGCCCCCTTACATAATTTGTCCCCATCAGAGTGCCCCCTTACATTGGGTGTAGTCACCAGAGTGCCCCTTTACATCAACTGTGCCCATCAGAGTGCTCCTTTACATTAGGTGTGCTTATCAGAGTGCCCCTTTACATCAGGGGTTCCCATCAGAGTGCCCCCTTACATCAGGTGTTCCCATCACATCAGGTGTCCCCACCAAAGTGGCCCCTTAACATAATATGTGCCCATCAGCATCCCCCCACTAACATAGCATGCCCTTATTTTATTAAGGGGTACTCCGATGGTGGTATTTTGTTAAGGGGCACTCTGGTAGGTAAACTTATGTTAAAGGCAAGCTGATGGGCACATTTTGTTGTGCCCATTAGAGTGCCCCTTAACATAAAGTGTGCCCATCAGAGTGCCCCTTAACATAAAATAAGAGGCACTCTGATAGGCACATTTTATGTTAAGGGCCACGCTGGTGCCCAGTAACAAAATATGGCCATCAGTGTGGCCCTTACAAAATATGGCCATCAGCGATCCTCTTAACAAAAAATGTGCCCCACATACAGTGCCTTGAAAATAGTATTCATACCCCTTGAAATTTTCCACGTTTTGTCATGTTACAACCAAAAATGTAAATGTATTTTATTGGGATTTTATGTGATAGACCAACACAAAGTGGCACATAATTGTGAAGTGGAAGGAAAATGTTTTCAACATTTTTTACAAATAAATATGTGAAAAGTTTGGCGTGCATTTGTATTCAGCCCCCTTTACTCTGATACCCCTAACTAAAATCTAGTGGAACCAATTGCCTTCAGAAGTCACCTAATTAGTGAATAGAGTCAACCTGTGTATAATTTAATCTCAGTATAAATACAGCAGTTCTGTGAAGCCCTCAGAGGTTTGTTGGAGAACCTTAGTGAACAAACAGCATCATGAAAACCAAGGAACATACCAGACGGGTCAGGGATAAAGTTGTGGAGAAGTTTAAAGCAGGGTTAGGTTATAAAAAAAATATCCCAAGCTTTGAACATCTCACAGAGCACTGTTCAATCCATCATCCGAAAATGGAAAGAGTATGACACAACTGCAAACCTACCAAGACATGGCCGTTCACCTAAACTGACAGGCCTGACAAAGAGAGCATTAATCAGAGAAGCAGCCAAGAGGCCCATGGTAACTCTGGATGAGCTGCAGAGATCCATAGCTCAGATGGAAGAATCTGTCCACAGGACAACTATTAGTCGTGCACTCCACAAATCTGGCCTTTATGGAAGAGTGGCAAGAAGAAAGAAAACCATACGAAGTCTTGTTTGCAGTTTGCGAGCAGCAAACGTGGAAGAAGGTGCTCTGGTCAAATGAGACCAAAAAGGAACTTTTTGGCCTAAAAGCAAAACACTATGTGTGGAAAACTAACACTGCACATCACCCTGAACACACCATCCCCACTGTGAAACATGGTGGTGACAGCATCATGTTGTGGGATGCTTTTGTTCAGAAGGGACAGAGAAGCTGGTCAGAGTTAATGGGAAGATGGATGGAGCCAAATACAGGGCAATCTTAGAAGAAAACCTGTTAGGATCTGCAAAAGACTTGAGACTGGGGCAGAGGTTCACCTTCCAGCAGGATAAAAACCCTAAACATACAGCCAGTGCTACAATTAAATGGTTTGGATCAAAGCATATTCATGTGTTAGAATAGTCAAAGTCCAGACCTAAATCCAATTGAGAATCTGTGGCAAGACTTGAAAATTGCTGTTCACAGACGCTCTCCATCCAATCTGACAGAGCTTGAGCTATTTTGCAAAGAAGAATGGGCAAAAATGTCACTCTCTAGATGTGTAAAGCTGATAGAGACACCCACAAAAAGACTTGCAGCTGTAATTGCAGCGAAAGGTGGTTCTACAAAGTATTGATCAGGTTGGATGGGGAGCGTCATTGCACAGCCATTTTCAGATCTCTCCAGAGATGTTCAATCGGGCTCAAGTCTGGGCTCTGGCTGGGCCACTCAAGGACATTCACAGAGTTGTCCGTAGCCACACCTTTGTTATCTTGGCTGTGTGCTTAGGGTTATTGTCCTGTTGGAAGAGGTACCTTCGCCCCAGTTTGAGGTCCAGAGTGCTTTGGAGCAGGTTTTCATCAAGGATGTCTCTGTACATTGCTGCAGTCATTTTTCCCTCGATCCTGACTAGTCTCCTAGTTCCTGCTGCTGAACAACATGACGCCAGACATGACGCTTGCCATTCAGGCCAAAGAGTTCAATCCTTGTTTCATCAGATCAGAGAATTTTGTTTCTCATGGTCTGAGAGTCCTTCTGGTGCCTTTTGGGAAACTTGAGGCTGGCTGTCATGTGCCTATTACTGAGGAGTGGCTTCCGTCTGGCCATTCTACCATACAGGCCTGATTGTGGAGTGCTGCAGAGATGGATGTTCTTCTGGAGGGTTCTCCTCTCCACATAGAAACGCTAGAGCTCTGTCAAAGTGACCATCGGGTTCTTGGTCACCTACCTAAGGCCCTTCTCCCCCAAATGCTCAGTTTGGTAGGGCAGATCCCTCTAGGGAGAATCCTGGTGGTTCCAAACATCTTCAATGTATGGATGATGGAGGCCACTGTGCTCACTGATATTTTTCTGCACTGTTCCCCAGAACTGTGCCTCGATACAATCCTGTCTCGAGAGTCTATAGAGAATTCCTCTGACTTCAAGGTTTGGTTTGTGCTCTGACATGCACTGTTAACGGTGGGACTTTATATAGACAGGTGTGTGCCTTACTAAATTATGTCCAATCAACTGAATTTACTAGAGGTGGACACCAATAAAGTGGTAGAAACATCTCAGAGATGATCAGTGGAAACAGGATGCACCTGAGCTCAATTTTGAGTGTCATGGCAAAGGCTGTGAATACTTATGCAACTTCTGCAACATAACAAAATGTGGAAAAAGTAAAGTGCTGTGAATACTTTCCAGATGCACTGTACATCAGGTGTGATCAATTTTCAATGATTGGTACCATAGATTGTAGACTCTATAATTTTCACACAGACCAAATAATATACACTGATTTGGGTTATTGTTAAGAAATGTAGCAATATACATTTTGGTCAAAATTTATGAAGAAAAGTTACTTACCGTACTTTTCGGACCATAAGACGCACTTTTTTCCCCCAGAAATATGGGGGGAAATGTCACTGCGTCTTATGGTGCGAATATACGACAGGCACCGCGCCACCACCGGAGGAGAGGGGGGATAGACTTCCAAACCCCCCGTGGGCACCGGGGAGACAGAAAACAGGCCACTATGGGCCAGATGGAGGAGGGAGAAGTGCCAGCTGTCCCTTGGGGAGGAGCGGCCGGAGGAAGAAGCGAAGGCAGTAGTCGGCTCCCAGGAACGATGGGCGGGGAGGAGGAGGAAGGCGGACCGAGGACAGGAGGAATAGGCAGGCCGGTGGGATAACATCAGGTAAGGCAATGGTCACTCTGCATTTCTATGGCATGGTCACACTGCATTTCTATGGCATGGTCACTCTGCATTTTCTATGGTAATGGTCACTTTGCATTTTCTATGGTAATGGCCACACTGCATTTTCTATGGTAATGGCCACACTGCATTTTCTATGGTAATGGTCACACTGCATTTTCTATGGTAATGGTCACACTGCATTTTCTATGGTAATGGTCACACTGCATTTTCTATGGTAATGGTCACTCTGCATTTTCTATGGTAATGGTCACTCTGCATTTTCTATAGTAATGGTGACTATGCATTTCTATGGCATGGTCACTCTGCATTTCATGGGCACTGGAAAATATTTTAGTACACCATTTGGTTCAGAATATTTTTTTTTTCTTGTTTTCAACCTCTAAAACCTAGGTGCGTCTTATGGTCAGGCACTAAGAAAAACACATTTTTTTTAAAAATTTTTAGCGCAAAAAAAACCAAAAAAACAGTGGTGATTAACCACTTTGGCCCCGGAAGAATTTACCTCCTTCCTGACCAGACCACTTTTTGCGATTCGGCACTGCGTCGCTTTAACTGACAATTGCACGACATGGCTCCCAAACAAAATTGACGTCCTTTTTTTCCCACAAATAGAGCTTTATTTTGGTGGTATTTGATCGCCTCTGTGGTTTTTATTTTTTGCGCTATAGACAAAAATAGAGCGAAAATTTTGAAAAAAAATGCATTATTTTTTACTTTTTGCTATAATAAATATCCCCCAAAAATATATAAAAAATTTTTTTTTTCCTCAGTTTAGGCTTATATGTATTCTTCTACATATTTTTGGTATAAAAAAAATCGCAATAAGCGATTATTGATCAGTTTTCACAAAAGTTATAGCGTTTACAAAATAGGGGATAGTTTTATGGCATTTTTATTAATTATTTTTTTATTTTTTTAAATGGCGGCGATCAGCAATTTTTATCATGGCTGCGACATTATGGCGGACACATCGGACATTTTTGACACATTTTTGGGACCATTGTCATTTATACAGCAATCAGTGCTATAAAAATGCACTGATTCCTGTGTAAATGACACTGGCAGTGAAGGGGTTAACCACTAGGGGGCTGGGAGGGCTTAAATCAGTACTAGGGAGAGTTTTATAACTGTCAGGGGGATGGGCTGTGTGTGTGACATCACTGATCTCTGCTCCGATGACAGGGAGCAAAGATCGAGTGACACTATCACTAGGCAGAACGGGGAGATGCTGTTTACATCAGCATCTCCCCATTCTTCTTCCCCGTGAGGCGATCGCGGGTATCCCCGCTGGCCGCCTCTTAAAGGGCAATGTACAGGTACGTGATTTTGCCTGTATGAGCCCTTCTGCCGCAGTATTTCTGCGTGAGGCGGTTGGCAAGCGGTTAAATACCACCAAAAGTAGGCTCTGTTTGTGTGAAAAAAATTATAACATTTTTATTTGGGTACATTGTTGGATAACCATGCAATTGTCATTCAAAGCATGACAGCACTGAAAGCTGAAAATTGACCTGGGCAAAAAGGGGTGAAAGTGCCCTGTATTGAGGGACTTGAGGCCAAGGGACTTTTAGGGTGCTCAATAGACAAAATGAAAAATAGCAAGAATAAAAAAATACAAGTTTTATTTTGAATCTTATTAAAAAATCTTTTAAAAAAAAAAGAAAAAACAGACATAAAGCAACAAAGCTGATATGTTTCCAAGACAAATCTATACAGATGTGATACAGAGCTTAATACCACTTTCTCGACATGTTTTGCTTTTTAAGCTTCTTCAGGAGATATATAGTGTGGCATCTGATCAACTAAAAAATGAAGAATGAATAGACAATAGGCGCTCATGTCCAAAGATGTACATAATAACCACATTATTTAAATTTAAAATGTGTGATGTCATAGTTTGTATGTGGTAATACATTCATATGTAAAACAGTTGC
This sequence comes from Lithobates clamitans, assembly GCA_037952925.1. Taxonomy (NCBI): domain Eukaryota; kingdom Metazoa; phylum Chordata; class Amphibia; order Anura; family Ranidae; genus Lithobates; species Lithobates clamitans. The sequence continues at coordinate 2,070,913 of JBBGZY010001249.1, read as the reverse complement.
AGGGTATAGATACATACATATGATATAGCACAAAGTTGCAAAACGGATGCAAACAAGATACAATATATTTGAAAAATAATTAGTTTTGAAAAATAATAATAAACATACATAGATAATATTGAGAAGAAAAAAAATATATATACATTGTTATAACCACCCAGTTCACCTTACCGATCTAGTGGAGACATATAAGGTCTGTAGGGATAACTTAGATTATCCGCAGTGCACAAAGCCCTTCAAGACTGGCCTCCTGTGGTGGCATGCAGAGAGGGATAAAGGGAAAAGACTTTCTCCTATGTATAGAGTAAATAAAACTCTGTAAAAATCAAGGATTGGTACTAACAAGCAATAAACTAGGATAATAAGTCCTAGCACAGAGTTGTTTTATGGTGAGCCACTAAGGGGCAATAAAGGTTAAAAATACCTGGTAGGGTGAATGGAATCAATAGGGTTTTAAAGTCACATCCATAGGATGGTTGAAGACAAGTTGCCTCTTCTGTGAAGGGTTCCTTAGAAAAAAATGGGAAGTAAGCGCTGCTCAGCAGGGTGTAATACTGGCTCATGCAATCCCGTAGGTCAGGCAGTAAGGAACGGATGTTTAGCTAACCATAGATGGGAACCTATAAGTGCAAAAGGAATCAGCTATAAGATAATGGAAAGTGATACTGATAGCAGAGAAATGGAGATCCAATAAGGGATCAGTGGTTTAGCCAAGTGTATGGCACTTACTTGTATGAATCCAAAATTAGCAGAAGGGGTTCCTAAATTGGTCTGCCAGGAAGACCACGAATGTTAGCCGCCTCATGTTTGAACAGGAGTGTCAGCGGGTGGCGGGGAAAACCCTGCTATATACCCCCTCCAGCTTATATACCCCCTCCAGAGGACCGCGCATGCGCGCGCATCAGGGCTTACCAAGATGGCGGCGGCGCTCATGACGCAGGAGCGTTCATTGAGTGGCGGCCATTATTGAAAATCTAGTGCCCAAACTTGGACACAGCAGGAGCCAACGAAGATACAAGGGGGCAGAAATGACTCCCGATCTTCGGGAATAACAGGATGGGAAGTTGTAAGGCCCGGGTGCAGGGGTCATAAGCAGTCCCCATGAGAAGGACACTGAGCGATCAGAATATTGATTAAAGACCAAACGCACAGTGCCCCGGGTGTCCGTGCATACCAAATTTAGGTGGAGAAAAAGCTGGAAGGGCAAAAAGCACATAGGCGTGATAAGAAAAATTAATAATTAAATGGGTATACAAAATAAAATAAGGAAATATAATTGAAAAACAAGCACAAATCATGCCTTATTGATAAATAGGGTGAATGATGGAAAAAATATATACATATAATTAAAAAACAATATATACATATGCGATACATATGTATATGCAAATGTATACATATAGTTTAAAAAAAAAACCCTTTAGAGAAAAGGCTTAAAGCTTAACATGTAATTTAAACCAGGGTATTTAAGGGCATTTAAAGTGAAAATCCACCTCGTTTCTCGTTGCAACAAGATCCTGTTATAGTCTCCCCCTCTTTCGTTGGGGGGGGGGGGGGCATATTCAAGGGCAAAAAAATGCATTTTTTTTGTCATCAAATTGATGACATAAACCTAAATGACGGCTAATGGGGGTCTCCATTTTCTTTTTGGTAATTAAGGAGACATGGTCTCTGATTCTATGGAAAAAAGGACGTTTAGTTTTCCCCACATAAAAGGCATTGCAATCACATATCATTAAGTAGACCACACCAATGGATTGGCAAGTGGGCAGAAAGTTTGGATGGTAAATTTGTCCATTGGGAAGAGCAATATTGCGTGATGAGTAGATATATCTACAGAAGTCACACTTGTGGCATGGTCTGGTCCCTTTTGTATTGGTATTGTCTTTAGAGGGCGGGGCATAGTGACTGTGGACAATATGATCCCTAACTGAGCGAGACCGTCTGTAAGTGACTTCGGGATGATCTTTAAGATGTTTGGAGACATTGGGGTCTCCCATCAGTAAGTACCAGTGTTTTTGGAGAAGATCCATACCTGCTGATGTTGTCCTGAAAATCTAGTGATTAGTCTCAGACCGAGATCAGGTTTTGGAGTGGTTCGACCATGGATAAGATGGAACCGGTTCTGTTTTTTTGCCCTCACATAGGCTCTCTTTAAGCATTTGTTACTGTAGCCACGAAGTCTAAGGCGATCTCTTAGTGCCTTGGCTTCGGATTCGAAGTGGGCATCTACACTACAATTTCTTCTAAGCCTCAGATATTGTCCATAGGGAACATTGCTTATCATGGAATGTGGATGTGAACTGGTAGCATGCAGGTGAGAATTTCCAGCTGAGGGTTTTCGAAATAGAGTAGTCCCTATAATTCTGTCTGGATTCACAAAAATTGTTATATCCAAAAAAGTGAGAGTGGATTGATTTGCTTCCATAGTGAAAGTCAGGTTGTAGGAATGCAACTTTAGGCCATCAAAAAATTGGGAGAGATCCTCCCTGCTGCCCGTCCAGATTAGGAAAACGTCGTCAATGTAACGTTTCCATAATGGTATGTGTTCTATCAAAGTCTGCATGTCCTCTCTGAAAAACAGGTTTTGCTCCCACTCCCCCAGGTACAGGTTCGCATAGGAGGGGGCACATTTGGTCCCCATAGCGACCCCCTGCACCTGGAGGTAGTGGGAGCGTGCAAACATGAAGATATTGTTTGTCAAAATGAATCTTAAAAGGTCCAATATGAACCCATTATAATCAGGGGACAAATCAGTGCTTCGAGAGATGAAGCCCTCCACAACTGCCACCCCCAAGTCGTGGGGGGATGGAGTTGTAGAGGGCCTCCACATCCAAGGTAACAAGCCATGCTCCCTCAGGGATAGCTAGACCATCTAGCGTTCTGAGAAGATCACTAGTGTCCTGTAGGTACGATGACAAATCTTCGACGTAGGGTCTGAGAAAATCGTCAATGAGTTGACTAGCTCTCTCGGTTAGACACCCGTTTCCGGACACTATCGGACGGCCCGGAGGGTTTTGTAGATCCTTGTGGGTCTTCGGGAGGGCATATAGTGTGGGAATCTTGGGGCATGGGACATTGAGAAAGTCCCATGTCTGTTTAGTAATTAGACCTTGATGATAGGCGTTTTTTTATTCTTGCTATTTTTCATTTTGTCTATTGAGCACCCTAAAAGTCCCTTGGCCTCTTTGGAGGCCTCAAGTCCCTCTTTTCCTAAATTTGAATCTAATATTGGGATGTGGTGTACTTGTTTGATTCCTCCCCCCTAGCCCTATGATATGCCCTGTATTAAGGTGGGTAAAGTTGTAATTTTTTGTCAAAATTTTTTTTAAATGTTTTTTTTTTCTACAGTTGTTTCTCACCAGTGCAGTAGATTGTCATCATATAACTGATGTGGCAGTGATCAGGGACACTGACTGGTGACAGTATGTTAAATAAAAAAAATAAACAATTTTTTTCAATTAATTTTTATTTTTTGTTACAGTAAATTGTACTACTCTGGGTGATCAGGATTTTTTTACACATTATGATTGCCTATGCCAGTGAATTTCATTTGTATAAGCAACCATTTTCACTGAAGGAAACTCATTTATTCAGAGTTTATTGTGGTGACTAGCTGTCATTGGCCACAGCTAATCATATGATACAGATGGGCTGTGATTGTCCCTGTCTGTACCATGTGATCACTGTGACCAATCACAGCTAGCAATGCAATTGTACACAATGGATGACATGAAAGCAAGTCATCCATTGTTTACAATTGTCATGTGATCTGCTGTGATTGGTTACAGTGATCACATGGTACCGGCAGTGAGCCAGTACACTGATCAGTCATCAGTTGTGTCCGATGGACACAGCCGGTGACGGGCCGCACCATGGCCACGTGCAAGGCGCGTTTCGGGAGTATGTCATATCTACGACGTCCATGGAATACATTAAGATAAAAAAAAAACTTCTGTCTTTGCAACCACTTTAACTGTGGGACCTTATATAGACAGGTGTGTGCCTTTCCAAATCATGTCCAATCAACTGAATTTACCACAGGTGTACTTTAATCAAGTTGTAGAAACATCTCAAGGATGATCAGTGAAAACAGGATGCACCTGAGCTCAATTTTGAGTGTCATAGCAAAGTGAATACTTTTTTTTAAATCTTTTTTTGTTTTTTTATTTTTAATAAATTTGAAAGATTTCAAACAAACTTCTTTCACGTTGTCATTATGGGGTATTGTTTGTAGAATTTGGAGGAAAATAATTAATTTAATCCATTTTGGCATAAGGCTGTAACATAACAAAATGTGGAAAAAGTGAAGCGCTGTAAATGCGGATGCACTGTACTTGCGAGCTAGGGAGTCAAACAAATGGCTCATGTGAAGGAGGCCTTATAGACAATACTCCCAAATTAAAATATTAAAACAGTCAGCAATTAAAACTGAAAGCTTAAAGCTTGACTCTGGGCACCTGACAAAATAACACCCTTGCGAGGGGAAGGGGGGTGGGGAGCATACTAGGGTTAAACACTTGTTAAGATGTAGAGGAATAGGCTGTCATACTCATCTCATTCCTTGCTTGGCATGCTTCAGGCACTCACCTCTCCTCTTCAGATTGTGGATGGGCCCTCACCATCTTCATGTACAGTAAAGCGCTTTTGGCCCTGCACTGTGTGATGATGTCAGCGTTGGACCGCCAGCCAGAGCTCCATGGAGAAAAGGCTTCAGGAGACCAGCCGCATAGCATGAAGTCAGCCTGCTCGAGCGAGAAATAAGGTGCTTCACCTTATTTCTCTTCATCTAGATGTAACAAGCACTGGACAAGCGTTGGGCGCTTACATGGCAGCACACGCGCGTGGCCATTCGCTAGCGGGGGAAGCCAATCAGCAGGCCTGGTGGACTCAATGTCCGCTGGCCACCCACGATTGTTCCACAGAGAGGCAGAACGGGGATCTGCCAGTGTAAACAAACAAATCCCCGTTCTGTCAGGGGAGTAGAGTGAGATTGTGTGTTCCTAGTGATCAGGAATAGGGATGAGCCGAACACCCCCCTGTTCGGTTCGCACCAGAACATGCGAACAGGAAAAAAGTTCACTCGAACACGCGAACACCGTTAAAGTCTATGGGACACGAACATGAATAATCAAAAGTGCTAATTTTAAAGGCTTATATGCAAGTTATTGTCATAAAAAGTGTTTGGGGACCTGGGTCCTGCCCCAGGGGACATGGATCAATGCAAAAAAAAGTTTTAAACACGGCCGTTTTTTCAGGAGCAGTGATTTTAATAATGCTTAAAGTCAAACAATAAAAGTGTAATATCCCTTTAAATTTCGTACCTGGGGGGTGTCTATAGTATGCCTGTAAAGGGGCGCATGTTTCCTGTGTTTAGAACAGTCTGACAGCAAAATGACATTTCGAAGGAAAAAACATTTAAAACTACCCGCGGCTATTGCATTGCCGACAATACACATAGAAGTTCATTGATAAAAACGGCATGGGAATTCCCCACAGGGAAACCCCGAACCAAAATTTAAAAAAAAAATGACGTGGGAGTCCCCCTAAATTCCATACAAGGCCCTTTAGGTCTGGTATGGATATTAAGGGGAACCCCGGCCAAAATTTTTTTTAAAAATGATGTGGGGTTCCCCCTAAATTTCATACCAGACCCTTCAGGTCTGGTATGGATTTTAAGGGGAACCCCGCGCAAAAAAAAAAAAAAACGGCGTGGGGTCCCCCCAAAAATCCATACCAGACCCTTATCCGAGCACGCAACCTGGCAGGCCGCAGGAAAAGAGGGGGGGACGAGAGTGCGGCCCCCCCCCCCCTCCTGAACCGTACCAGGCCACATGCCCTGAACATTGGGAGGGTGCTTTGGGGTAGCCCCCCAAAACACCTTGTCCCCATGTTGATGAGGACAAGGGCCTCATCCCCACAACCCTGGCCAGTGATTGTGGGGGTCTGCAGGCAGGGGGCTTATCGGAATCTGGAAGCCCCCTTTAACAAGGGGACCCCCAGATCCCGGCCTTCCCCCTGTGTGAAATGGTAAGGGGGTACTTACCCCTACCATTTCACTAAAAAACTGTCAAAAATGTTAAAAATGACAAGAGACAGTTTTTGACAATTCCTTTATTTAAATGCTTCTTCCTTCATCTTCTTCTTCTTCTGGCTCTTCTGGTTCTTCCTCCGGCGTTCTCGTCCAGCATCTCCTCCGCGGCGTCTTCTATCTTCTTCTCCTCGGGCCGCTCCGCACCCATGGCATGGAGGGAGGCTCCCGCTCTTCTCTTCATCTTCTTCTTCATCCTCTTCTCTTCTTCCTTCTTCTCTTCTTCTCTTCTTCATTTTCTTCTCCAGGCCGCTCTGCACCCATGCTGGCATGGAGGGAGGCTCCCGCTGTGTGACGGCGTCTCTTCGTCTGACGGTTCTTAAATAACGGGGGGCGGGGCCACCCGGTGACCCTGCCACCCTCTGACGCACGGTGACTTGACGGAACTTCCCTGTGACGTCACGGGGAATGCCACAGGGAAGTCCCGTCATGTCCTGTGCGTCAGAGGGGGCGGGGTCACCGGGTGGCCCCCCCCCCGTTATTTAAGAACCGTCAGATGAGGAGACGCCGTCACACAGCGGGAGCCTCCCTCCATGCCAGCATGGGTGCGGAGCGGCCCGGAGAAGAAAATGAAAAAGAGAAGAAGAAAGAAGAGAAGAGGATGAAGAAGAAGATGAAGAGAAGAGCGGGAGCCTCCCCTCATGCCATGAGTGCGGAGCGGCCCGAGGAGAAGAAGATAGAAGACGCCGCGGAGGAGATGCTGGACGAGAACGCCGGAGGAAGAAACAGAAGAACCAGAAGAAGATGAAGGAAGAAAGAAGAAGCATTTAAATAAAGGAATTGTCAAAAACTGTCTCTTGTCATTTTTAACAGTTTTTTAGTGAAATGGTAGGGGTAAGTACCCCCTTACCATTTCACACAGGGGGGGGCCGGGATCTGGGGGTCCCCTTGTTAAAGGGGGCTTCCAGATTCCGATAAGCCCCCCGCCCGCAGACTCCCACAACCACCGAGTAGGGTTGTGGGGATGAGGCCCTTGTCCTCATCAACATGGGGACAAGGTGTTTTGGGGGGCTACCCCAAAGCACCCTCCCAATGTTCAGGGCATGTGGCCTGGTACAGTTCAGGAGGGGGGGGCCGCACTCTCGTCCCCCCCTCTTTTCCTGCGGCCTGCCAGGTTGCGTGCTCGGATAAGGGTCTGGTATGGATTTTTGGGGGGACCCCACGCCGTTTTTTGGGGGTTTTTTTGGCGCGGGGTTCCCCTTAAAATCCATACCAGACCTCAAGGGTCTGGTATGGAATTTAGGGGGAACCCCACGTCATTTTTTTTTTAAATTTTGGCCGGGGTTCCCCTTAATATCCATACCAGACCTGAAGGGCCTGGTATGGAATTTAGGGGGTCTCCCACGTCATTTTTTTTTTTTTAATTTTGGTTCGGGGTTGCCCTGTGGGGAATTCCCATGCCGTTTTTATCAATGAACTTCTATGTGTATTGTCGGCAATGCAATAGCCGCGGGTAGTTTTAAATGGCTTTTTTTCCTTCGAAATGTCATTTTGCTGTCAGACTGTTCTAAACACAGGAAACATGCGCCCCTTTACAGGCATACTATAGACACCCCCCAGGTACGAAATTTAAAGGGATATTACACTTTTATTGTTTGACTTTAAGCATTATTAAAATCACTGCTCCTGAAAAAACGGCCGTTTTTAAAACTTTTTTTTGCATTGATCCATGTCCCCTGGGGCAGGACCCAGGTCCCCAAACACTTTTTATGACAATAACTTGCATATAAGCCTTTAAAATTAGCACTTTTGATTTCTCCCATAGACTTTTAAAGGGTGTTCCGCGGCATTCGAATTTGCCGCGAACACCCCAAATTGTTCGCTGTTCGGCGAACTTGCGAACAGCCAATGTTCAAGTCGAACATGAGTTCGACTCGAACTCGAAGCTCATCCCTAATCAGGAACAGTGATCTCTCTCTGCTCCCTGTCAGTCCCCTCCCCTCACAGTTAGAAACACCTCCCTAGGGAACATTTAACCCTTTGATCTCCCCAGGTGTTAACCCCTTCCCTGCCAGTGTCATTTATACAGTAATCAGTGTTTTTTTTTTTTTTTTTGTTTAGCACTGATCACTGTATAAATGTCACTGGTCCCAAAAAAGTGTCAAAACTGTCCGATCTGTGCGCCACAATGTCGCAGTCCCACTAAAAATCGCAGATCACCGCCATTACTGATAAAAAAAAATAATAATAAAAATGCCATAAATCTATCCCCTATTTTGTAGACGCGATAACTTTTGTGCAAACCAATCAATATACGCTAATTGGGATTTTTTTACCAGAAATATGTAGACGAATACATATTGGCCTAAACTGAGGAAGAAATTTATTTTTATTTTTTTGGTATATTTTTTAAAGCAAAAAGTAAAAAATATTGTTTTTTTTTTTAATTGTCAGTCTTTTTTTGTTTATAGCGCAAAAAATAAAAACCGCAGAGGTGGTCAAATACCACCAAAAGAAAGCTTTATTTGTGGAAAAAAAAAGACATAACTTTTGTTTGGGTACAACGTCGCACAACTGTGCAATTGCTAATTAATAGTCCTGTGAGCCTCAAGGTGGTTGACCAAATCAGGTCTCCAAAGTGGTGTATCTTACAAATGATCAGCTGCTAACGTTACGCATGTCTCATATACCATGCAAGATAATCAAATCAAGTTATAAAACGCTGGGCTATCAAAATGATAAATATAAATATATAATTAATAAAGTGGTATTGTGCTCTCTCGTGACATGTATAAAATGTCCAACATACTGTACATGTGCAATAAACTTCAATAAATAAATGAATTAATAAGAGTGCTTCAATAAGCCTGTGAAAAATATATATAAATATTCCAAAATATTTGTGCAATATTCAAACAAATAATAAATAAATATTTCAAGAAAAAAAATCATCCATGCGATTCAGTGTTGCATCCATGCAATGCAGTGCTGTATCTCTGTATTTCAGTGATAGTGCAATGTTCAAACAATATTAGATAAAAAATTCCAAAGAAATATCATCCATGCGATTCAGTGCTACATCCATGTAATTCAGTGTTGCATCTGTGCGATTCAGTGCTGTGTAGCTTAGTGCTATGATCAAATTAACAGTCCATAAACATTCCAAAATCCATCCATGTGTTTCAGTGAAAACAAACTAAAGTGCTGTGTGCTCATATAAGTGCTCCCCCACCAGGTGATAGCCCCTCACCTTAGGGCGTGTGACCTTACGATTAGGTTGGTCAAAATGCGCCTTAGAACCTCTATGGTTCCAGAGGGGTTGCTAGGATATTTGAATTGAATTCACCTTTTCATCTTCGTGAAAAGATGAACTTACCTTTTAAGTCAGTACCTATATTTCGTCCTTTTGGTAGCAATGTTTGTAGCCTAAAAATCCTCCACTCCATTTATTTGACTTAATTGTTAAAAGCGGTTATAAAGCTTAACTTTTTTTTTCTAAAAAAACAAACATGTTATACTTACCTGCTTTGTGCAATGGTATTGTACAGACCAACCTCCTCTTCTTGGGGTCCCCTGCCAGCGCTCTAGGCTCCTCCTCTTTTTAGTGCGGCTTCCTATGGCCAGGCTGTGTTCGTTTATAGGTACACACAGCGCTGCTTAGCCCCGTCCCCACTCCCTCCTTACAGGATTTGATTGACAGCACCAGGAGCCAGTGATATCACTGGTGATATCAGTGTCAGCTGATATCAGATTGCCCACTGCACTATCGCAGTCCCACTAAAAGTCGCTGATCACTGCCATTAACTAGTTAAAAAAATTAAATAACAATTACACTATATACCAACATTTGTAGATGCTATAACTCTCACGCAAACCAATTATTATACAGTTATAGGGATTTTTTTTTAGCAAAGACATGAAGCAGAATACATTTTGGCCTAAATTTATGAAGACATTTTATTTTACTTAATTTTTCTATTGGATAAGTTTTATAGCAGAAAGTGAAAAATATTTTTTTTTTTTCAAAATTGTCAGTCTTTTTTTGTTTATATAATGTAATATAAAAAAAAAAACCCAGTGGTGATCAAATACCACCAAAACAAAGCTCTATTTGTGTGAAAAAAATTATATAAACTTAATTTGGGTAGTGTTGCATGACCGCGCAATTACCAGTTCAACCTCGTACACATGATCGGATTTTCCGCAGACAAAACCTCAGACTTTTGTCCGAAGGCGTGTGCTTGGATTTTGTCTTGCATACAAACGGCAAGGAATTGTCGGCCAACAAACACAAATGTACTGATGTACTGCGTGGTTTTTCAGCTCTTTAGAGCCACCCTTTGGGCTCCTTCTGCTAGTTTTGTGTTAGTTGAAGTTTGGTGAGTGTTGACTCGCGCTTTTCATTTCGCGCTTTTCAGTTCGTCTGTTCGTCAACCAGACATGTTGAGGAATCGGAGAAGATAACGTGTTATTTATCCCTTTCATGACTAAGCCTATTTCTGACATTTGGTGTTTACAAGGTAAAATCTGTATTTTTTACTAGAAAATTACTTGGAACCCCCAAACATTATGTATATTTATTTTTATTTTTTTTAACAAGAAAAGAAATGTTTATTCGATTTTTACAATACAAGCGATGTAAATACACAGTTGTTCACAGAATTACTGTTACATAGTCACAGAACGAATGAGCGAAATCTTAAAACAGGAGAAAGATGTACTTGTATATTTATTTTTAGCAGAGAATCTAGAGAATAAAATGGTGATTGTTGCAATATTTTTTGTCACACGGTGTTTGTGCAGCGGTCCTTTAAACGCAACTTTTTGGGAAAAAAGACACTTTCATGAATTTTAAAAAAAGGAAACAGTAAAGTTAGCCCAATTTTTTTGTATAATGTGAAAGATGATGTTACGCCAAATAAATAGATACCAAACATGTCACAATTTAAAACTGCGCACACTCGTGGAATGGCGACAAACTACAGTACCTAAAAATCTCCATAGTGACGTCACTTCCGTGTTTACAAGCCGTTTCTGGCTTCGTGCCAGTCTTTCTCTAGCCGCTGTAAGAGGCAGATCGATGATCGGGACTCCCAGTGGGACAGAAAGCCCGAAAAGGGCGGTGGAAGGCGGCGGGAGGAGGATGTCCCCTCCCGCTCCACCGAGATAACAACCGAGCGGCTTCAGACACATCGGTTGTTATCCCTGGATAGCCGATCGCCCGCTCTAAAAAACGTTACTGGGATGATGCCTGCAGCTGCGGACATCATCCTGGTATAACCCCCGAAAGCCGAGGCCGCGTATCTGCGTACGCTCGGCGGCAAGGGGTTAATATTGGCCTTGGAGTTATTGCTTTGACCCAAGTCCAGTCCAGGAACAGGAGGAGAAGGATTTCTTGGACCAAAAATTGGTTGCTTTATTAATCGTGACCAATTATGTGATATGCCTTTGCTGCGGGAGCTCCAGGAGAATAATCCAGATGATTTTCGGAATTATCTCCAGATGACGGACCCCTGCTTTCACCAACTCTTGGCATTGCTGACTCCCTATATTAAGAAGCAGGACACATGCATGGGGCTTTTATTTTAATGTTTGGTTGAATAATAATGATTTGATTTGTTATATTTTCTAGATTTTTGGATGCATAGAATTCACTTTTTGGTTAAGTTCTATTGGCAAATAGCATGTCTAATTTTATTTGTTTTCTTTTTTTAATGCACAATAAAAACAATTGTGGATAATAATACTTGGCTATGTGTTTTACTTCAAATGACAGTTTGGAAGTAGGCAGTTACATTTTAAAAAATACAATGTAAAATTAACAAGGGACACCAACATAGTTGTATCTTTGATCTTAAAAACTACAGGATAATGGTGCTGTGGTAACTTGCCCCCCCCCCCCCCCCCCCAAAAAAAAGCATAATAATATTATTCTTGACATCACTAGAAAAAAAAAGCCTTTGAAAATGTGTTTGCAATAACTACATCAGTATCACAAGGAAAGCAGCTTCATTATTATCCCATTAAAGAAGAAGAGAATGTGCGCTGCATTTTGAGATTTCATAATTTGCCGTGTCACGATGTGCCGGCTCGTCCCTGATTCCGAGCATGTGTGTTTGTACTTTGGACTCTTGTCCGATGGACTTGTGTACACAAGCTCGGAAAATCCGACAACAGACATGTGTCCGCAGAAAATTTTAAAACCTGCCATCCAACATTTGTCCGCGGAAAATCCAACAATTGTCTGATGGAGCGTATAAAGGGTCGGATTTTCCGCGAATAGCCTGTCATCACACATTTCCCGTCGGAAAATGCGATCATGTGTACGAGACTTTAAAGTAGTGCTGAATAGCACAAACTGCCTTGGTCATAAAGGGGGTCTTCCGGAGCTGAAGTGTTTAAGGTAAAAAATGTCCAGGCTTTAGAACAACTTTAAGATGATCCCCATATCTCTACTTTGCTGTCATTTTCTGGATCACGTAAACTTTACCTTTTTCAATTAAAGTTCTAAAGTGTTCCAAAGTGGTCTAAAACGCTATGACTTTTACATCCCTCTCAAACCCTTTTAGTACCACTCAAGTTTATGGAACTGTTAGGTGGTACACATATGAGTAATAGTCTGTATGCTACAATTCTAGATTTATTTGGTATATAAAGTTATATATAGTAACAATAGTACTCCCAACAGTATGCTGTTACAACATGAAGAACACTATAGTAAGGACTCTTGCACACTAGCAGCTGAGAGGGGGGGGGGGGGGGCAGTAAAAATAGAGGGCTGGGCTGTGGTCTTACCTCCCCCCATCCCTCCCCACCCCTGGCCGCCAACTGAAATTCTAACATTTCAGGACAGGGCCATACATATGCTGCATGCACAGCATTTTAAACTTGGGCTGCAGAGTTTGACAGGCAACACTGCCTGTCAAACTCACCCATTGCGTTTATCGGGGCCACACCACAAACGCTTGGCTTGCAGTTGCAGCAAGTTCCTGCAATGTAAATTTGCTGTTTGACAACTAATAAAAAAAAAAAAAAAAAATATATATATATATATATATATATATACTACCCTTGACCACTCCTCTGTATAGCTATAGCATTTTGAGAAAAGGACAAAATCCTGCCAGAATACACAGATGATCAGGAGGGTGGAAGTTTCTTTGATGCATTTCCCAGCACAAATCTGTGGTAAGTATAATGGGGTTTATTTACTAAAGGCCAATCCACTTTGCCCTACAAGTGCACTTGGAAGTGCAGTCACTGTAGATCCGAGGGGGACATGCAAAGAAATAAAAAAAACAGCATTTTTGCTTGTAAATGACTGGATTATAAAATCAGCAGAGCTTCCCCTCATCTCAGATCTTCCCCACAGATCTACAGCGACTGCACTTCCAAATGCAAAGTGGATTTGCCTTTAGTAAATCAACCCCAATATCTAATATCTATTTATGGTAAGTACAAGAGTATTAATATACAGTATTATATTACAGCCTAACATTTTATATTAATAATGTACAGTGTTAATCCAACATTATATTTAGATTTAAATATTCCATAGTTCATCCCATTTACATGTACCACCAAACCTTAAGCCAGTTACATTATGTGGGAGAGAAAAAAAAGGGTCATGCTAAAAATAAGAGTGAATGTGTAAATGCGTGACACAGTAATTTATGAGACCAATTGTGGGATAGACTAAAAACACTCAATATATGATGGCCTCAATATATGGCGGCATCCGGTGTTGATCACCCATGTCTCAATATGTGGTGGTGTCTGTGTATGACCACCCGTGTAGAAAAGGAATTTGTGTGATGATATTCACTCCGTGAAAGGCAATCCACCACCAGGAATGGAAGGGGTTACTCCTTACCGGAAAGCCATGATCCCCCGCTACAGAGGATCATAGCTAGCAAACAGCTGAAACTTGAACTTTGCATCAATATTGATCTACATGGTCATCAGATCGTCAAATGTTGTGAACCGGCTCATAGGAGAAGTATACCATGTAACAAAGATGGAACTCCAATAGTGTAAAACCTTTTAGACTTTAATAAAAAACTCATGAGCTCATTAACCTCATAGAGTGTGACATGACAGGAAAGCATAAAACCCAATCCTTAAGAAATTTAGTGTGGATGATAATCTTTCTGAGCCACCGAGCAATGGTGGAATGAGGAATGACAGTCAGTCTTTCTAATGGAAGCAGCGTGCAAGGTAGCCATGCACAGCACAAACTACATCTAGGCAATGGAGAGATCTCTTTCTGATGAACTAAAGCCAGACAGAAGGAGAGAGAGCAATGTCATTGTAGAGACACAAGTAAGCCCTGTTGGGTGAAACATGTCAGCAGGGGGCCTGTGGGCGGGGACTGTAATGGTGATTGTTAGCTTCAATAAAGCAGAACCTATGTGACATCATGGATGTGCAGCAGTTTGTTTATTCCTCTATGTGTGTTGGAAGAGATTTGGGCTTGAGTGCGGAGGGGATTACCAATACACACACTTGTTACAAATGTCCTAGCTGAGTTGAAAGGCTAAAACTATCTTTGGTAGGAAGGAATTCTGGGCCTCAACGCCAGCTTTTTCATACGTAAGACCAGAAAGGAATCTTTATAGCAGGGGTCCCCAACTACCGGGCTGTGGCCTCTCTGCAGCCCGGGCCTCGAGTGCGGCAGGCCAGTGGGCAGTATGACAAAGTCAGTGGGCAGGCAGCATAAGAGAGCCGGCGGGCAGCACGGGAGAGTCAGGCAGCATGAGAGCCGGCAGGCGGGAGGGCGGAGGCGAGAGCAGAGGGATGACATCATCTCTTACCGCCAGCCCTTCATCACCGCTGTTCTGCCCTCACTGTGCAGCTGCGGCAGCAGAGAAGTTGAATTACATCATCTCTCTCTGCCTGCCCTCTCTCTGGGACCCAGTCAATGCACATGTGCTGCATCTGGTGGCAGGTGACACAGTAAGTGACAATCCGCATCTGGTGGTAGGAGACATGACACGCTGCATCTGGTGGCAAGTGACAAGCTGCATCTGGTGGCAGGTGACATGGCAAGTGACAAGCTACATCTGGTGGCAGGCAATGTGGCAAGTGACCAGCTGGATCTGGTGACAGGCGATGTGGCAAGGGACACCATATCAACCATGGTGCCGTGATGATTGAAGTGCCAATACCAGCCATTGCCCTGACAAATTGCCCTGACAAATTGCCCGTGAAACCCCCCATCACCCACCACGGGCCTTTATAGGACAAAGGCACCAGCTCAGACACTTGCTTTGCAGAGGTGATGGCAATAAGCAACACAATTTTGTGAGTGTGCGTGGATGGCAAACAGGTCCATGGGACATCCCATGGGATGTCTGCCAAAAGTCTGATCATAGCAGAGTACCGTATCAACCTGGGCCAGTCTGAGGCTTTGAGGATCACCACAGTGATCTCGATCCTGCAGTGCCTGCAAGGAAGGAGTTTTAGGGAAGGTGTAGATTAGGCTGTACTAATCCCTTGGAGTCACCAGGACATCCGCTGCTTCTGCCAGAGAATCCCTGAATCTGCAAACAAATCTGTTCAGTTTGTTGTTAAACCTGGAGGCCAGGAGGTCCACATCTGGCATCCTCTTTGTGACATAGATCCTTGAACACCTCTGGGACCTTAGGGAACATTCCCACCTGATCAAGTTGCTGTCGGCTGACATAGTCTACTTGCACATTGTCCACGATATAAATGCCAGATAAGGCTGGAATATGACATTCTACTAGGGCAGAGTTCTTTTGACCTCTCTTGCCCTGAAAAGACTTCTTAATAGAAGCTGTACACCACTCTCTTGGCAATGTCTGACAGAATCCTATCCCTCCAGGCAGAATGTCCAGAGTTGCAGTGACAGCCAGATTGTCTGAATTTCCAGAATGTTGTTGGGAAATTAGATTGTTCCAATGTCCACATCCCCTGTACAAACAAGGAAGGACTCCTTCCCAATCCAACAGACTGGCAACCATCATGAGGATCTTCAATGAGACAGGAAAAAAGGGACTGTCCACTGCTCTGCTGATATACACGCATGTGTGTTTGTGCACTGGGGTGCACACTCTAGTGCAATAGGCTGCACACACCAATGCATAAGACCCAGATATTCCAAGTGATAAGTCTGTTTAAACCCCGACTTCTGAAGGCTTAGGACCCAGTCAAACCTTTGCGAAGTCAGGACAGTTCAAGCTACATTGTCAGTCAGAACCTGTGCCAACAGCTCTTTTAACAGAAGGTTTTCCAAATATCCCACAACGCTAGCTTGATGAACACTTGAGGAGCAGAAGATAGACTGAATGGCAGGGCCACAAACTGAAGGTGCTGGGGACCCACAGCAAAGTGAAGGATGCACTGGAAAGATGTGGACATACAAGTGCGCATCTTTGATGTCCACAGAGTCCTGAAAGTCTCCTTAAAGGAGAGAGGCTATGGCACACCTGGTAGATTCCATGCATAATTTCCTGTACTGATTTAAGAGAATTAGGAACTTGAGATCCAATATGAAGAATGTGCCCCCTTTTGGCTTAAAAACTGTGAACAGGTCAAGTAGAATCCATGGAACAATTCTGCCACAGATACTAGGGATATGACCTCCTGCTCTATAAGTCCTGCAAGGGTTGCATGGAGATCTGCTAATCTGTGCTGTAGCACACTTAGATTGGAGATCATGAACTGAGGAAGAAGCTGAGAGCACAATTCTAGCTTTAAGCTCCTGGGAACAACCTCGCAGACCAAAACATCTAAAATGCTGGCTGTCCAAGTTTTTGCAAAGGCTAAACAGGTGTCTCCTCACTTTGGAAAGTGAGGGTGCTGCTTAATTCCAAAGATTTATTGGAGGGCATGGGAATCTTGGAAGTCCAGCATCTGTGAGCGGACTGAATGCCAGGCTTGGCTTTGGAGGTTTGCCTCAAAGTAACAAAAGGTAATTTTCTTGGCTTCTGAAGAGTGATGAGCCATTCTAGACTAGGCCCTATGGTTCTTATGCTGGTCCACATGTATACTCTTGCCCCTATTGACACCTTTGATAAGGGTGTCCGTGGCAGCTCAGAAAAGATGTTGTCCATCGAGGAGAAAGCAGAGCAGGCCTTTTTTTGCATGCCAGTTCGGCAGCAAAACATTTTAACTAAAGAGTCTCCCTCATGTTCTCTGACACTCATCAGAAAATGAGATGGGGGATCTCTAACAATCCATCCACACAGTAGTTCAATGTCTTGAGCATGAGTTACAATCACTTTAAGTAAAGGATTAGCTTGAAGAGTAACTGGAACTATTCTGACTGGCTTAGCCCAGTGTCCAGAGTTTGGTAGACAAGCATCAAGGCCAGGGAAAGTTACAAAGCAGTACCTGCTCAGGAAAACAAGGTTTTAGAAAGGGCCTCCAATCATCTGTCGATTGGGGCCTTAAAAACAGAACTATCCTCTGCAGGGATGGTTAAAGAATGTTACCCCAACATTTAATTTTTCTGATTTGTGCCTGCTGTACCATGTATGAAAAAGTATCCTGCTCTCTTTGTATTGTTTCCTTTGTATGAAATCCCTGGTGTTCCTGTCAGTCTCTCTTCTTATTAAAAAATTGACAACAGATGCTTTGCCTCTCATTTCTATTTTAAACTGAATGGGTTGTTTTACAAGGTGAGGGTTTACATACGCTTTAAAGCGTTTGTTACCCCAACACTTCATATTTCTGATACGTACAGTATGTGCCTGCTGTACCATGTACTTATATGAGAAAGTATCCTGTTATCTCTTTGTATTGCTTTGTTTATGTGAAATCCCTGATGTTCCTGCTAGTCCCCTTGCTTTCCTATTAAAAACTGACCACACTAAGCAGGAGAGCAGAGCAGAAGGTCAGTTCTCTATCTACGCTGGGAACTCGGTATGCTCTCCTCCAATGATCAGACTTGTCCTGACATGTCCCTGCTGCACAGCCATTCACTGGGAAGCTCAGTGTGCTGCTGCTGCTTCTCCTCCCCCAGCTCTTATTCAGCTGAAAACAGAGGGAATGTGATCACTTATAGGGAAAAAAGGTATTTATAATTATTTTTATATCTATACAAAAATGTTTTGCCTTTCATTTCTATTTTAAACTGAATAGATTATTTTACAAGGTGATCGTTTTCAATCACTTTAAGGTTTTGCTAGGACTGGATACTGCCAGATCCTCATTGGAGGCAGCCCACAAAGTCTTCTTCAGATGTGTACAGGGCGTATAGTCCTTAGGCCCCAGTCACACCTGAGCATAGCGTTTTAGGCAGAAAGTTGTGCGATTTTGCCGTGATTTTTACCGTATATTTGCTGCGATTTTGGCACGTTTTTGCTGCGATTTTGTACAGGTCAAAAAGTCCTCAATGTAAAAAGCAGAAAAACGCCGAAATCTGACTAAAAAAGAAGTTCCAGAACTTGTTTGAGCTTCGGGCATTTTGGAGCTTCTGGCTTCAGAAGTTTTGGAGTGGAGATGTGAACCATCTCCATAGAAAATAATTGATTCTTTCCCCTCCAGCATTTTGTAGCTTCAGGCTTCAAGCTACAAAATGCTCAGGTGTGAAACAGCTTCTCTAGTTATTATAGTCTCCATAAAGAGGATTACAAACATCAGGTGCTTTGGAAAGGTCTTGGTGACCCTAAAGGAGCTTAAACTGGGGATAGCACTGGTAGAAACTGTGGACTGTTTTTTAAGTTTCAAGATGGTGCAAACAGCATTAATTAAGCCAATATGGTCTCTAAATAATGACAGAGGCTTATGACTTCAGGTGTAGCTTTGTCCATTAAGGACCCAAAAGACTAAGAAGGGTTGATTTAGTAAATTTGGAGAGAGCAAAATCTGATGCAGCTCACATAGAAACCAATCATCTTCCAGGTTTTATTGTCAATGCACAGCACACCAGGTTTTGCACTCTCCATCTTTAGTAAATCAACCCCAGTGAATGTTTTAGGTCCTGAGACATCAGAGAGTGTCAGCTGCTAATGCCAAGTGAAGATCAGATTAGCATTCTGCAAGGGAAAGCAAGCAAGTGATCTTTGGAGTAAGTCATGTTGACCTATACAATCTTGCACAACTGCAGTACAATCCTCCTAGCATAGAGCTGGGGAAGAGACCATGCCCAACACTGCTAGGAAAGACTCAGAGGATGGCATAGACGTAAGCATAGGGAAAAATTCCAGGCTGTCGTTGTCAGGCCCTTTAGAGAATGCAACATTGAAAAGTTAGCGGATCGTGCGTTGTAGGCACCCAGACAGTGGGACTGCTCCTTGTGTGTTTAGTGTCATGGAAATCTAGGATAACATAGCTCTGAGTATAAGGCTAGATCTTGAATACTCGTGAACCAGCTGCTGGTAGGAGAGTGAGCTTTGCAGCTTGAGGTGACTAGGTCACTGTAGACAGGTATGAGCCAAGAATATATGTACATTGGTTGCGTTCAAGAGCAGCAGTGGAAAGGTGCATTGTTGTGAATCACGGGTTTACTTATGTTTACAGTTTAAGGGGTAACTCTACTTTTGTGGGAGAAAAATATAGCTAATAAAAGAAAAACAAAACTATAGCATATACAATTGCTACACAAGCTATATTGTAATTGAATGTTATTTTAAAAAACACCTTTCCTTTTAAAGCTGCAGCACCGTCATTTTCTGCCAAATTCAATGCAATATGGCAACCTAAATGTATTGTGTACACTGTCGGTGTATGAAACTCTCCCAGAAATATAATTTCCTGCTTGTGTGATTGGCTTACTGATTTTCCCAGAAGTCTGCACTAAGATACAAGTCAGATTTCAGGCATCCTCTGCAACATAAATGTTGTGTATGGAGTGCCAATAATAGAGGGGTGGGACCTGTGTTCTGCAATGGACTTCAAGGAAAATATTTTATATGTAAGCTGCATCATTCATTCACAGAGATCTCTAGATGAATGAACTAAAAGTCCCATCTGCCACCGTGGCAGATAAATACGTAGTATTGCAACGGTGATTGCCACATAGTGATAGACCAACACATAGTGGCACATAATTGTGAAGTTGAAGGAAAATAAGTGGTTTTCAACAATTTTTACGAATAAGTATCTGAGGAGTGTGGCGTGCATTTGTATTCAGCCCCCTTTACTCTGATACCTCTAAAAACTAGTGGAACCAATTGCCTTCAGAAGTCACCTAATTAATAAATAGAGTCCACCTGTGCGTAATTTAATCTCAGTATTAGCTGTTCTGTGAAGCCCTCAGAGGTTTGTTAGAGAACCTTAGGGAGCAAACAGCATCATGAAGGACAAGGAACACACCAGACAGGTCAGGGATAAAGTTGTGCAGAAGTTTATGTTTATAGGGTTATGTTATAAAAAAAATATCCCAAGCTTTGAACATCACACAGAGCACTGTTCAATCAACCGAGAATGGAAAGAGCATGGCACAACTGCAAACCTACAAGACATGGGCATCCACCTAAACTGATGGGCCGGGCAAGGAGAGCATTAATCGGAGAAGAAGCCAAGAGGTCCATGGTAACTCTGGAGGAGCTGCAGAGATCCACAGCTCAAGTGGGAGAATCTGTCCATAGGACAACTATTATGCCGCGTACACATGACCGGACTTTCCGGCAGAAAAGGTCAGACGGAATCATTCTGTTGGACATTCCGATCGTGTGTGGGCTTCATCAGACTTTTTCTTTCTAAAATTGTGACGGACCTAGAAATAGAACATGTTTCAAATCTTTCTAACGGACTCAATTCCTATCGGGAAAACCGTTTGTCTGTATGCTAGTCCGACAGGCCAAAAACGGCGCAAGGGCAGCTATTGGCTACTGGCTATTGAACTTCCTTTTTCTAGTCCCGTCGTACGCCATCGCGTTCTAAACAAACGGATTTTGGTGTGATCATGTGTAGGCAAGTCCGTTTCAGGACTCCGTCGGAACTCTGTTGGAAAGACCGTCAGAGTCTACTTTGACGGAAAGTTCAGTCGTGTGTACGCAGCATTAGTCATGCACTCCACAAATCTGGCCTTTATGGAAGAGTGGCAAGAAGAAAGCCATTGTTGAAAGAAAGCCATAAGAAGTCTTGTTTGCAGTTTGTGAGAAGCCATGTGGGGGACACAGCAAACATGTGGAAGAAGGTGCTCTGGTCAGATGAAACCAAAATGTAACTTTTTGGCCTAAAAGCAAAACGCTATGTGTGGCAGAAAACTAACACCGCACATCACCTTGAACACACCATCCCCACCGTGAAGCATGGTGGTGGCAGTATCATGTAATGGGGATGCTTTTCTTCAGCAGGACACGGAAGCTGGTCAGAGTTGATGGGAAGATGGATGGAGCTAATACATAGTAATCTTAGAAGAAAACCCAACTGGGGCAGAGGTTTATCTTCCAACGGGACAATGACCCTAAACATACAGCCAGAGCTACAATGGAATGGTTTAGATCAAAGCATATTCATGTGTTAGAATGGCCCAGTCAAAGTCCAGACCTAAATCCAATTGAGAATCTGTGGCAAGACTTGAAAATTGCTGTTCAGACACTCTCCATATTTTGCAAAGAAGAATCGGCAAACATGTTACTCTCTAGATGTGCAAAGCTGGTAGAGACATCCACGAAAAGACGAAAGGTGGTTCCACAAAGTATTGACTCAGGGGGGCTGAATACAAATGCATGCCACACTTTTCACATATTTATTTGCAAAAAAATATGAAAACCATTTATCATTTTCCCTCCACAATTATGTGCCACTTTTTGTTGGTAGATCACATAAAATCCCAATAAAATACATTTACGTTTTTGGTTGTAACATGACAAAATGTGGAAAATGTCATGGGGTATGAATACTTTTTCAAGGCACTCTAGTCCATCGACACATCCTCCTGCTCAGTAACTGAAAGTAAGTACCTCGGTTTTGACAAGGAGCTGGAGGAAGAGGATGCACTGATCACGGTTCCAATGCTTTGCAGGCTCATTTGAAAAAAAAAGGTATGCACACTTAGTGGAGATGAAGTTAGGCTTCATGCTGGAATTTTTTTAAAATTGTACTAACCCTAAACACTACCGCAGGAGACAAGAGGGTGATCAACCACTGCTGCATAAAAGTGCTAGGCAGGGACGAGGGTATGGCACTGCCTAAACTGGTGCATATGAACACCAGAACTAGATGGAGGAGAGGGGTTTTCTCCAACCCACACTTTGTGCCAGTTCACACCAGAAATTGCAAAGAAACATGCTGAGTGCTCTTATGCACATCACAAGCATAGCAATGTGGTGTGATTTGAACCACACCATAAGTAGTGCATGCACTACTTTGAAACCTCTGTACCATGTGATCCAGTGCAGACAAACGCACTGTGCCTGTGACCTGCGTTTGGGGTGTCGCTAACACTGACACCCGCTACAGATCGCAACTGCAGTGCGCTTTGAATGTGGTGCAGGTAAGACAAACTGAATGTGGGTTTCCTGCTCTGCATCCTGGTGTGAACATTTGAAGTGTTCATGGGGTGTGATAACCACATTGTAACCTGCCTACTGTATATACTCGAGTATAAGTCGAGTTTTTCAGCACATTTTTTTGTGCAGAAAGTGCCCCCCTCGGCTTATACTCGAGTCAAGCACTTTTCTGCAGCAGAAAATGACATTTTCCGAACCGACTTTTGGGCCCCGTATCTTGGGGCCACTTGATGCTAGGAACCCCAAATTTGGTGTGCAAACCCAGAGGAACTAGCACTACAACATATCCATGCTGGGGTTCCTAGCACCAAGTGGCCCCGAGATACAGGGCCGCAAATTCGGTTCGGAAAATGTTATTCTCTGCTGCAGAAAAGTGTTTGACATTTTCCGAACCGACTTTGGGGCCCCGTATCTCGGGGCCACTTGGTTCTAGGAACCACAGCTTTGGATATGTTGTAGTGCTATTTCCACTGGGTTTGCACACCAAATTTGGGGTTCCTAGTATCAAGTGGCCCCGAGATACGGGGCCCCAAATTCGGTCAACTGTGTCCATCTGCAGCAATGTCATTTCAGGACCCTTTGGGTCCAGAGACCCCAAATTTTGGCTGCAGCTAGGGGGCATCTAGGAACCCTTAACTACCGAGTTTGAAGTTCGGCGGACCTATGGCTGCAAATGGGCACAGTGAGGCATGCAAATGGGCACAGTGAGGCTGCAAATGGGCATTGTTGACCCTCTTTTCCACTTACAGTAGCTACGCATTTCTCACCCTAGACTTATACTCGAGTCAATAAATTTTCCCAGTTTTTTGTGGTAAAATGAGGTGCCTCGACTTATATTCGGGTCAACTTATACTCGAGTATATGAGGTATTTTTTTTTTCTTTTGGAAATTCTTTTTTATTCATTTTTAAAGGCATACAAATAACAACAGGCCACATACGGCCGACAGCCACCGACTATAACACAATTGCCGGTGGACATTTACATACAAAACCACATACATACGTTTGGAACTCCCCCCTCCCTCCCCCCCAAACAACAAAGCTTTTGCCCAGATATATACTGTCCAAGTTGGCCTCCAGATTGGAGGAAGGCACTAGCAGACACCGCACCCTCATTGTCTAACAACTTAAGTCTTGATGCTAATTACAGAAGACATGACCCGGCCCCCCCCCCACTACTAAGAATTTTGCATGGATAAGTAATTCTCCCCCCTACAAGTGACCATATGTCCTAATGCAGAATTGTCAATATTGCTCCTGTATGTTAGTCATATACATCCTCCTTTGTGGCCTCGTACACCAATATCAATAGCGATAAGTTATCTGTAATTAGTCTGACACCGTATCCACCGATGCCATCCAACCACCCCACACTTTGTCAAATTTGGTCAGTGCCCCCCTACTCAAATAAGTGGCTTTATAAATGGTACTGCCTTGTTAACCAGTGCCTTCCAGGACTCCAAGGTTGGGGCTGAGGAACTCTTCCAGGAGAGAATAATCCTCTTTTTGGCATAAAACAACAATAAAGTAAGAAGAGTTCTAATAGCCCTGGTAGTAGCTAGGGGCTCCACCAAATGCAGTAGGCATACCTCAACTGTCATGGGAATCGAAATAGAGGTGACCGACCTTATGCAGTTTGCTACATCTTGCCAGTATGCCTTGACCTGTAGGCATTCCCAAAAGATATGCATAAAATTCGCTAGCGGCGTGGAGCACCTCCAGCAAGATGAATGCTGGTTCCCAAACATCCTAGCAAGTCTGGCTGGGGTCAGATAAATCCTATGCAGGAATTTAAAGTGAATTAGTCTGTCCCTAGTGGAGACCAAAGTCTGAATTGCAATTCCCCATACATCATCCCAGTCATCTCTATCCAACCCCGAGGTCGCAGCCTCCCACGCTTGTCTGCAGGGTTCTAACAGTTTCGTTGTTTCCTGAAAGAGATCTCTGTATATGCTGGAAACTGGTTTAGACAACGAGTCACTGCGGGTCAGCAGTTCTAGATCACTGGGCTCAAGGTCAAGAGGCTCTCCACCAAATTGGGATTGAAAGGCATGCCTTAATTGAATGTACCGGAAAAAATGCGAGTTTGGTAGTTCATAACGCGATTTCAACACGTCGAAGGACATTAGGGTGCCATTCACTACAATGTGATTTAGTGTCTTAATTCCGTATTTTGTCTACACTATGGGATCCGGGTAGTCGAAGAAGTGCGGCAGTCTAGGATTCCTCCACAAGGGGAGATTTGGAGAAAATTTATTAGGACTAGAAGGCCGGAGCCCCTGAGTCATGGACCATGCCCTAATTACAGAGCGCATGGAGGGCGTCAGAGAGTAGGGAGCCCGTCAACCCCTATATACCAAGTGGGATAGTGCTTCATATGAACCCACACATGCCGCCTCCAACGACACAGCAGCGTCATCCGAAGGCGTGGTCAACCAACGGTGTGCCACCGTTAATTGGCCGGCTAAAAAATATTTTTGGAAATTTGGTACCGCTAGGCCTCCCTCCCTCCACGGCTGCTGCAAAATGGTCAGTTTAAAGCGGGGGACTCCTCCCTGCCACAGAAAGGAAGAGATCATACTGTCTATTGACGTGAAAACTGTTTTTGGTATCCACACCGGAGAATTTCTAAGGGTATACAGGAGTAATGGTAGTATTTTCATTTTGAGCAGATTTATCTTCCCAATAAGTGACAATGGAAGATTTTTCCAGGAATGTAATTTTTTAGAGATGATGTCTAGCAATGGGGACACATTAGGACTAATGAATTCCGTCACTGAATTCGTAATTTGAAGACCTAGGTATTTAATTTGTGTCACCCATTGCAAGGGGTTACCTGCCTGTCTATTCGCCTGGTGAGAACGTAGCGGAAGTATCTTAGATTTATTCCAATTGACCCGGAGTCCAGAAACCCCGGTAAATCGCTCCAGTAGCGCCAGTGCAGCCTGTAGAGAAGGTCCAGTATCTCTAATGAAAAGGACTAGGTCATCTGCGTAAAGGGCTGTAGTCTCGGTAAGAGTACCCACCCCAATACCCTGAATTTGAGAGGAGGAGCGCAGTGCAATCGCCAGAGGTTCCATGACCAACGCAAATAAGCCTGGTGACAATGGACACCCTTGCCTGGTGCCTCTGGATACTGGAAAATTGTCAGACACCCCTCCATTAAGGCGGAGTGCTGCCACCGGCTGCTCATAGAGCATTGATATCCATTTGAGGAATATAGGACCAAATCCCTATTGGCAATCATTTTGGTCAAAATTTTGAGGTCCATGTTTAACAGTGCTATGGGCCTGTAGGAGGAGCATTGAAGAAGGTCTTTATCAGGCTTGGGCAGTAACACCACATGAGCCTCATACATCGAGAGTGGCAGTTTCCCTGTTTCAAAGCATTCTCCATAAAGTTGCAAGAGTCTGGGAGACAGCAGCTCCATTTAAGTTTTGTACCATTCCGCTGGTATCCCATCCGGACCCGGAGCCTTACCATTGGGGAAGGAGGCAATGGCCGAAGCCAATTCCTTAAGAGTAAAAGGAGCTTCCAACTCCGCCGCCACCTCCCCCGGCAGCTCCGGGATCCGAAGGGAGCCCAACAGATCCATTAGCACTTGGTCATCATATTTGGGTATAGCAGTATATAACTCTGAGTAGTACGACACAAAAGCCCGCATAATACCCTCTCCATCTCTCACTAGATTACCTCCAGCTGAATAAATGCACGGGATAGCTGTGTGTGTTCGTGTGTCTGCCGCCAAGTAGGCCAACAGCTTCCCATTCTTATCCCCTTTTTCAAATAGCTCCTCAGCCCTTCTCTTAAATGTACATATTGTATGAGTTTGAAAATGGACCAACAAGGCCCTTCTGGCCATCTGTAACTCCGCCAGGGTGGAGGAAGAGGGCGCATCAGCATGGAGCTTCGCACAGCGTAGTTCACGGGCCTGAAGCATCTCCGACTCTGAATTTTTCTCCACCCTAGCGGCTTTAATGGCAGATATATATACCCCACGGGTGGATGCCTTGAACGCATCCCAAACCGTGAGCCCATCTGCTGAACCTTCATTGTTTTCCCTATATTCCTGTATGTGTGGGGAGACCAATGCCTCAACCGAGGGCTCACTCACCCACCCCGGATGCAGCCTCCAACTCCTACGACTATTGCCTGTTGATCGGCTCAACATTACCTGTAAGGGGGTATGATCGGAAAGCCCCCCCGCCAGGTAAACGGCTTCCACAATCTGTGGTAGCAGTGCTGAATTAGCAAAAGCCAGATCAAGACGGGATGAGGAGGCACTGACGTGGGAAAGGTAAGAATAACTGCGCTCACCAGGATGTTTCCTTCTCCACACCTCCTCCAACGCCGCCGTGTCTGCCCAGTGACCCAGTTCTAGGTTCCGCACCCGAGTCGGGTTAGAGGTGTCCAGCCCATAGTCTAGGATGTTATTAAAATCGCCCGCCACTAGCACTTTTAATGGGCCAAAGGTGGCAATCTTCTCTAAAACCAGGTACAGAACCTCGTTTTTGAAGGGGGGTGGAACATATACATTCGCTATTGTCAATAACTGAGAGTCAATGGCAAGGACCACAATTGCATATCTCCCATAGGGATCTGTTATTACATGTTCTATAACACATGGTAAGTTTTTATGTATTAAAATAGCCACTCCCCTGGCATAAGAGGAGTGCGTAGAGTGTATGGCTCTCTGTACCCAGTTCCTGTTTAGAGATAAAATTTTGTTACCCTCTAGGTGGGTTTCCTGCAGGAGGATAATATGGGGATTCAAGGATTTGAGGTACTGGAGGACCAATGAACGTTTAAATTTGGAATTTAATCCGCGGACATTCCACAAGATTATTTTGAGGTCACTCATAGAGTGGAGCTAGGTATTGGATAAGGACAGGAGTTGTCCCATAAACTGGGGAGGTCAATGGGGGGGGACCCGGGCACAGAGAGCAGTAAAGCACCACAGGACTACAGATGGACAGCATATATCTTAATAGGTAATTTACCTCCTCATCTTTTTCCAACAAAAAACATAAAAGAGAAAAAAATAAAAACGGACTTGCAAAAATTAATAAAAAAAGAGAAGTCACAGAAAAAAACATTTTAAGAACCCAACTCCCTGTTTGATCCAGGCGAACAGAACCAAAAAAAGAGCAAAACCGCCAGAGAAACTTTATTCCCATCAACTTAGTGAGCAAAAGGTGGAACGTTCCAAAAGTCTATCCACTCAAAAAAGGGGGTTCGGGAAGACTTGTAGGTAGTGAAAACATTTAGAACAGTACCTGAAGCTCCTGCAGTGCACGGATGGCAAGTTCCAGAGATTGTCTTCCATTGCAGACCGCCAGGGGGACAAAAAGAAAAACTGTTTTGGGACAACAGGATTCCAGAAAGGTGCCGCATCAGCGGGAACCACCACTCTCAGCATTAGTACCACATTAAGGTAAGTATCTTCTGGACCCGATCTACATGTTTCCGTGAGACAGATTCCGCCACCAGGTCCCAGCATTAGGCGATGGCATCCAGCCACTCAGCCACCTCCGAAGGGAACTCGAAGAACTTTGCAGCTCCATGATGAAGTACTTTTAGACGGCTAGGATACAGCATGTTATAAATCAGATCCTTCTCCCTCAGGCGTCTGCGGATATCTGTAAAGGAGCGGCTTTTCTTTTGCAGTTCTGGCGAAAAATCAGGATACAAATGGATGACAGCATTTTCATGTTTCAATTCAGGGTGCTTGCGGGCTTCCGCCAGGATCATATCTCTATCCCTGAAATTCAGCAGGCGCACAAGAAACGCACGCGGCCATGCTCTCGTCGGTCTCCGGCCCGCGGGCACCCTATGCGCCCGCTCCACGACATAAACAGGAGACAGATGCTGCAGTCCCAGGAGCTTTTTGAAAAAGGCCTCCGCAAACTCCACAGGGTTGGCGCCCTCTTCACCCTCAGGGAGCCCTACCACCTGGACATTATTGCGCCTGAGGCGGTTTTCTGCATCTTCTGAACGGGCCATTAGAGTTTTAACCTGCTGCTGCAGCTCCACCACCGATTGTGCCGTGGAGGCTGCCACGTCTTCCACTGTAGAAATGCGCTGCTCAGTTTCTGTTAAACGGCCCCTAATTTTGTCCATATCCTGCCTTATCAGCCCACATTCGATCGTCAGGGTATCTATTTTCCCCTCCACGGATGACTTACTATCTGCGATGGCCGCCAGTATCATTGCGGTGGACCCCTCATCCAGCCGCTCCGGCGCTTCCTCCATGACCGTCGGGGGCCCCTCTTGACCCGAGGCCCTAAGTGCCGCCATCCAGGTGTCTGTTTGTACCGCTACAGAGGCCGGAGAGGATGGTGCTATAGGCAAGGCGGCTGTAGCACGTGTGTTTGGTGGCGAGATCCGGGAGATGGAGGTAGCTGCCTTCTTTGCCGATTGCTGTTTCCCGGTCATCGGAAGGACCGGGGAGGCCCCCCAGACCGGAGGAAGGTATTTGCTGAGCAGAGCTGCTGAATATGCACCAGGATGGAGATGGATCAGAGTCACAGAGGTGCCAAGGGGACAGGAGAGCCACAGGTGATCACTGGTGTACCAGGCCGGATCCTCAATCTCCCCCCCCTGCCGTTCAGTTAGAATGACACACTGGGTCCAGCAAGCAGCAGCTGGCCAGCTGTGAGGTCCCGATGGCTGTGGGCAGAGAAACCTGGGCTCAAGGTTGTCTGAGGATCCCTGAGAATCCGCCGAGGCCTGCACAGGGTGAAGCAAGATGGCCGCCGAGAATTAGGCCGGAGCCCCGGCCCTTCCCACAGGCAGCCACAGGGCGAGTGAGCACCGCAACGACGGATGATGCGGCCGACAGCAGCTATATGTCACCGAGCTTAAGATGTGCAGGGGGGGCCAGAAGCACTTGTTTGGGCTGTCCCTGGGTGCACCAAGATGGCCGTCGCCCCGGAATGCAGGCCGAAGTCGCGATCCGTCCTTCAGGCAGCTGCAAAATGAGGAGGAAACGCCGCCGGAGGTGGCCCCGAGTGGTCGGACGGCTACAACAGGAGGCGATCAGGCCCAGGACAGTTCAGGGAGGCCAGGAGATCTTGCTGAGGCTGCCGCCGGGTGAGGCAAGATGGCCGCCGCTCCGGGAACTAGGCCGGAGCCGCGGTCCGTCCTCCAGGCAGCTGCAGGTATGAGAAGCGCTGTGCTGGCGAGTCCAAGCAGTGTTCCCACAAGCTGGGAGGTTATGAGGGGTGCAAGGCAGGTCCGCTGGAGTCCAAAAACCAGGATAACGGATCAGGATGGCAGGAGCTAATTACCCACGCTTCTGTTCAGCCCAACATCCGGCCACGCCCCTCGAGTATATCAGGTATTTACCAAGCATATTATTTAACCACTTGCTTACTGGGCACTTAAAACCTCTTCCTGCCCAGACCAATTTTCAGCGCTCTCACACTTTGAATGACAGTTACGCTGTAACCAAATTACATTTTTACAATTTTTTTCACTCAAATAGAGCTTTCTTTTGGTGGTATTTAATCACTGTTGGGTTTTTTATTTTTTGCTTAACAACTTCAATACCACACGCTCTCATATGACGTCCTTGACTTTGTGCGGCGATATCTGAATGATGCCTGCAGCATCAGGCATCATTCAGATATCATTATTTGCAGGCGACGATTCTGTGCACGATAAGAATGATCATAGTGGCAGTTCCACCGCTTGATCGTTCTTATAGGCCAGGGATATGCAATTAGCGGACCTCCAGCTGTTGCAGAACTACAAGTCCCATGAGACATAGCAAGACTCTGACAGCCACAAGCATTACACCAAGAGGCAGAGGCATGATGGGACTTGTAGTTTTGAAACAGCTGGAGGTCCGCTAATGGCATATCCCTGTTACAGGTATTGGGAGGGGACGCCCCTCCTGCCACCATCCGATGCTTCTCCGGGCTCTCCCGTGACATCAGGGGGCCCGGAGAAAGAATCAGACGCCGCCGGATGACAACCATAGAGATTTCCGGTGACCAGATGGTCACCAGTCATATCTATGACCTTCGGAGGCCTGGGCGCGTCGTTATGACGTCACGCCTGGACCCCGCATGTAAACAAAGCCGCGATTGCGACTGTCAGCATGAGATTTGTGACTTTTTTTCCCCATCTCATGCTTTACAGCCTGGAGGAAAGATGTGGGGTCTTATTGACCCCGTATCTCTCCATAAAGAGCACCTGTCATTCCTATTACAAGGGATGTTTACATTCCTTGTAATAGGAATAAAAGTGATAAAAAAAATTAAATGTAAAAAAAAAAAAAAAAAAAAAAAGTGTAAAAATAAAAATAAAGTAGAATAAAAACAAATTTTCAAAACGCCCCTGTCCCCGGTAGCTCGCGATCAGAAGCGAACACACACGTAAGTCCCCCTCACATATGTAAACGCCATTCAAACCACACATGTGAGGTATCGCTGTGTGCGCTAGTGCGAGAGCAACAATTCTAGCACTAGACCTCCTATGTACCTCTAAAATGGTAACCTGCAAAAATGTTTAAAGCGTCGCCTATTGAGATTTTTATGTACCGAAGTTTGGCGCCAATCCATGAATGTGCGCAATTTTAAAGCGTGATATGTTGGGTATCTATTTACTCGGCGTAATTTCATCTTTCACATTATACAAAAAAATTGGGCTAACTTTACTGTTTTGTTATTTTTTAATTCATGAAATACATTTCCAAAAAAATGGCGTGTGAAAAATTATTGCGCAAATACCGTGCGAGATAAAAGTTGCAATGACCTCCATTTTATTCCCTAGGGTGTCTGCTAAAAAAAACATAATGTTTGGGGGTTCTGAATAATTTTCTAGCAAAAAAATTATGATTTTTACATGTAGGAGAGGAGTGCCAGAATAGACCCGGTACTGAAGTGGTTAAAAAAAAAAAAAAAACTTTCATAGTTGGTTATAAAATTTTGAAAACAGGTAATTTTTCTCCTTCAATGATGTGCGCTGATGGCCACCGATAAGGCGGCACTGATAGGTGGCACTGATGGGCACAGATGAGGCAGCCACGGCTCTCTGTGTGAGGGACCGATATCCCTCTGAGAGAAGCTGGTGATCGGCTTTCTTTTTTTCAACGTGAGGGGAAAAGGAAAAAAAAAAAAATTACCGATCTTCTGTTTACATCACGTGATCAGCTATCATTGGCTGACAGCTGATCACGTGATGTAAACAGAAGATCGGTCCGGGATTGGCCCCTTACTCCGATCTGTGATCAGCCAAGTCTCAGACTCGGCTGATCACAGGGGGTGGGCAGGCAGTTCATGCACGGGAGGATGTCATGATGGCCTCCCGGCAATTAAGGCCCACGCTGTAGCCATCATTCGGCTATAGTGTGGGCGGGAGGTGGTTAACCACTTCAGCCCCGGAAGAATTTACCCCCTTCCTGACCAGAGCACTTTTTTGCGATTTGGCACTACGTCGCTTTAACTGACAATTCGTGGGAATGCGCAGGTATGCATCCTTGTGCTCTTTGGACACCAGAAAATACCTCTAATGTAT
The DNA here is from genome assembly GCA_037952925.1 of Lithobates clamitans. Lineage (NCBI taxonomy): Eukaryota > Metazoa > Chordata > Amphibia > Anura > Ranidae > Lithobates > Lithobates clamitans. The sequence goes on along the minus strand of JBBGZY010001249.1, from coordinate 2,038,932 downwards.
AGAAGCCAATACAAAATGGAGGATTTTCTGCTGGCTTGGTGGACTTGTGTGTCCAGGAGCACTTGGCACCACCCATGGGGGCCTTGAAAGGCATGCAGCTTTTGTTAGAGAAGCTAGGGAAATGAAAAACTTGTGGGCTGTAAAGGAAGGCCTGGACTGGGCACGGCTCATTCCCCTTCTTGGCCTGTGGGAGGAAGGTGCTCTTGACCCTGTCATCCAATGTAGCACAGAAGAGACGGTCTCCCTGGAAGCGCAGATCCGCCAAGGCCTTTTTAGAAGTTTGGTAAGCAGACCAGCATTTGAGCTGAAGCACCACCGCAGAGACATAGAGCTTGGAAAGTAGCGGAGCAGGCATCCAAGGACGCATCACGAACGTACTTCAAGCCCTGATCTACCATATCCACTTGTCCAGTAGACCAGGGCTTGACAAATTTGCTTGGAATCTAGGAGCCAGCTAAAAAAGTTAGGAGCCAGGTTTTTTTTTAAACGACCGACCAATATAAAAAATAACTAATGTTAAATTTACACAGAAAGACCGCCCCGCTAGAGGCCCAAATAGCGTCACTAAAACGGCGATAAGCAGCGCTAAAAATAGAGCCGCTTTACCGCCGACGCCCCCCGCGGCTCGGAGTGAAAGGGCTCTAAGGGTCCGATCAGGTCCGCCTGAAAAACAGACAGGCGAACCTGATCAGACAGCCCGTGTGAAAGGGGCCAAGCAGGGAGATAACAAATAAATTCATTTTAATTAGGAAAAAAATTAACTGTTTTTATATAAATATAAATAAATAAAAATAAAAGCTATTACGAAAAAAAAAAAAGGCTATCCCCACATTCACTTCCTTCTCTGCTCCACTTTGGGAAGGAGATGGGCAGGCAGTGAAAACAGGCAGGTATTTCGCATTAGCATTGCATTAGCATTGCTGGTTGTAATACCAACGGCTACCACAAGATGGCGCCAGATTCCAGAAGTACTCCAGAAGGACCGAAGAAGGCCGCAAAGCCCCGGCCTCAATTACCGGCCGGAGCGGCCCACGATCGCACGGGGGGGGGGGGGGGTCGGAGTCCGCCCAGAGATGGGATACCCCCAGCTGTGCTGCCCCAGGCTCCAGGTCGCCAATTCTAGTCGCAAATGCGACCTGGCGCCCGGGGTTTGTCGAGCCCTGCAGTAGACAAACTTTGCTGCAGAACCCTGGCCCATTCAGTAAGCATCTGAGACACCATGGCTTCAAGGCCATCATGCTAACACTGCAATGGTAAAGATAGAGCTGGTGCCCAATTCTGCAGTATCCTTAACCACTTACGGACCGCCCGCCATCAGTACTTTGAAGCTAGCTACCATAACCTTGGTATCCTCTTCTTCAGCGGGTGGACCGCTTTCAGATAAAAGTGGTCTCTGTGGCGGATTCGGCGCAAGATCACTTTCAATCGACCGACCAATATAAAAAATAACTAATGTTAAATTTACACAGAAAGACCGCCCCGCTAGAGGCCCAAATAGCGTCACTAAAACGGCGATAAGCAGCGCTAAAAATAGAGCCGCTTTACCGCCGACGCCCCCCGCGGCTCGGAGTGAAAGGGCTCTAAGGGTCCGATCAGGTCCGCCTGAAAAACAGACAGGCGAACCTGATCAGACAGCCCGTGTGAAAGGGGCCAAGCAGGGAGATAACAAATAAATTCATTTTAATTAGGAAAAAAATTAACTGTTTTTATATAAAAATAAATAAATAAAAATAAAAGCTATTACGAAAAAAAAAAAAGGCTATCCCCACATTCACTTCCTTCTCTGCTCCACTTTGGGAAGGAGATGGGCAGGCAGTGAAAACAGGCAGGTATTTCGCATTAGCATTGCATTAGCATTGCTGGTTGTAATACCAACGGCTACCACAAGATGGCGCCAGATTCCAGAAGTACTCCAGAAGGACCGAAGAAGGCCGCAAAGCCCCGGCCTCAATTACCGGCCGGAGCGGCCCACGATCGCACGGGGGGGGGGGGGGTCGGAGTCCGCCCAGAGATGGGATACCCCCAGCTGTGCTGCCCCAGGCTCCAGGTCGCCAATTCTAGTCGCAAATGCGACCTGGCGCCCGGGGTTTGTCGAGCCCTGCAGTAGACAAACTTTGCTGCAGAACCCTGGCCCATTCAGTAAGCATCTGAGACACCATGGCTTCAAGGCCATCATGCTAACACTGCAATGGTAAAGATAGAGCTGGTGCCCAATTCTGCAGTATCCTTAACCACTTACGGACCGCCCGCCATCAGTACTTTGAAGCTAGCTACCATAACCTTGGTATCCTCTTCTTCAGCGGGTGGACCGCTTTCAGATAAAAGTGGTCTCTGTGGCGGATTCGGCGCAAGATCACTTTCAACGACGGCAGGAGGGCCCCCCCCTCACGCCGCTCTCTGGTGCCCTCCGCCGCTTACCGTAGCCGTTGGTAGCGACAGAGGCGATCGGGTCCTGTCACGTCTGTGGTATGGAGAGATGAGTGAGTTTTATTGCATTTTAGTGTAAATTTGAGATCTGAGGTCTTTTTGACCCCAGATCTCATATTTAAGAGGTTCTGTCATGCTTTTTTTTTTCTAGGTATGTTTACATTCCTTGAAATAAGAAAAACTGACATTTTTTTTTTTAAAGAACAGTGTAAAAATAAAAGTTAAACTAAATAATTTGTTTTTTTTTTTAAAACGCGCCTGGTCCCGCCGAGCTTGCGTGCAGAAGCAAACGCATACGTGAGCAGCGCCCGCATATTTATTTTTATTTATTTGTTTCAGGTACTTATATAGCGCCATCAATTTACGCAGCGCTTTACATACACATTGTACATTCACATGAAGTCCCTACCCTCAAGGAGCTTACAATCTAAGGTCCCTAACTCACATTCATACATACTAGAGACAATTTAGACAGGATCCAATTAACCTACCAGCATGTCTTTGGAGTGTGGGAGGAAACTGGAGTACCCGGAGGAAGCCCACGCAGGCACAGGGAGAACATGCAAACTCCAGGCAGGTAGTGTCGTGGTCGGGATTTGAACCAGCAACCCTTCTTACTGCTAGGCGAAAGTGCCATCCACTGAAAACGTTGTTCAAACCACAAATGTGAGGTATTGCCGCGATCGTTAGAGCGAGAGCAATAATTCTAGCCCTAGACCTCCTACAGGTCCCAGCAGGGAACTAGGCCCTTACTCCTTAAACACTAGGCAGAAAAAAGTTTTCATACACGCTGAAGAGCCATTTAGCAGATTGATTGGAAGCTTTGGAATTGCTTGAAAATCATTCCATATTCTCTGGTGGATCAATTTTATCAGTGGGAGAGTGTAACTTTGGAGCTGACAGAGTGGAACATCGCAGGTGGTTACTTTGTTACTCAAGTGTGTCAATCCCTATAACCTGGGGTCCATCCTATCTAGTAAGAGGCCAATTTAATTTTCTCTGTTGGGATGTAAAATAACTTACTGCTGAATATCCATGCATTGCACTCGAATTATACATGGACACTCACCATATTTAAATTTATGTTAATTCATGTTTTAAACCAATTTTTTTGGACTTTCAGGAATATAAGTTTACTTTTTTTCACTGGTTGGTTTATATAATATTGTCTTTCACTTTGACTGTTTTTTACACGGATTTTGAAGTTCATATGGTTTCGGATTGCGCAATTCCTTTGTGTATTAAAAAAAAAAAAACTGGCATGCCTATAGCAGTGAAGGGATTTATACCAGCTAGGACTGCCCATAGGCGGTGCATTTTTTTTGCCTAGTGTCCTACTCCTGTAGTTGGCGCTATAAACCCCATGGTCAAGTATTTGAAGAGCTGTGTCCATCAATGAACGAGAAAAACTAGTCTTAAGGCATTGCCAGGGCATCTACCACAAACACCAGGTTTGGGATGCAAATCTGCCCAGTTTGTTGTTGAATCTGGAAGCCAAAAGATCCATATCAGACGCCTTCCAGTGCAGACTAATCTCTGCGATTGCTGGACATTCAATATCAGTTTCTGAGCCAATTGCTCCCTGAGAAGGTCATCCGGGTACCCCATGATGGGGATACCCCTGGTTCTCAACAACCTGAGACCAGAGCCATCACCCTGGGGTTGTAGACAGGTCAAAAGGCAGCAACACAAACTGATAGCACCAATACACTGTGAATCACTGAAAGTGTTGCTGATGTTGGAAAACTAAAATGTGCAAGTAGGCGTCCTTGATATTCACCGACGCCAGGAAGTCCCCTTGATAAAGCAATCACCAGCTGGGTGGACTCTAACTTGAACTTTTGTACCTATAGGAATTTGAGACCTTTGGGGGTCCAGAATAGGCTGGATGTCTCAATTTGACTTGGGAACTGTGGACAGGTTGTAATAGAAGCCTTTTCTTCCGGGCACAGGTGTGACAACTTGGTCTCTACAGAGCCACAAAGAAAACTTTTTTTTTATCCAAAAGTTACACTTGAGCGCATGAAGGGGGAAAGCAGCAACACCCCAGCTTGTAGCCTGTGGACACCACACTGCAGACCCAGTTGTCTATGACTCCCGGTTCTGGGTCACCTGATCGCTGTGAGTCTCCTAAGCCCCTGTGTTTCCTTGCAGAGAGAGATAATCTGTGTGTAAAAAAAAAAATGCCTAGATCAAGGTCAGTACCAGGGTTAGTGTTTGGGTCAAAGATCAAAGTTTGTTTTTTTTTTTTTTGTTTTTTTTTAAGCATGTTTTATGTAGCACCCTTGTCCTAAAACAGGGCTACAGGTAAATTTAGCCGTGCTAGGTGGTAGCTAGCCTGGCTTATTTGAAGTCTTTATGGATCAAATGGGTTTCCTCTTAATCCTGTTTCAGCTGTGGCTTCTCCTTTTTGTCAGTAGGTGGCACTGTTGCATTAGTGCGATGAGCTACAGTGAATTCAGGTTATGAATAAACATACTTCTCAGCCAGACTGGCCACTATGAATGCCTGGAGAAGGTATTTGGAAAAACCCGGTGATATAGGTCTGAGTGGGTGTGAGGAACAGCTCCTGCTGGGTAGGCCTCAGGCCTAGCCATGTGCTCAAGGTTCTGCAAGGAAGAGCCTGCTCACTACTTTGAAGCATGCAGGAAAGGAGGTAGACATGAGATGAAATACCAGGAGGTGACTCATGCATGAACCAGGGACCCATGGAGAGCCTGGGAAAGTGGAGAGATGGAATCGTCCATAGAATTCCTGCACCTTTGGCGAGTTAAGTTCAGTTGCTATAGGAGACAGCCTATTCTCTAAAGTACAGATTGCTGGTTCCAGCTTAAAGGCACTTTTTCTGTACTGCTAACTTCCTACATTTTTGTCTGAGTCTGCAAATCTACCAGTCTATGGTTACATTTGACTAAGGGTATCCTGTGCCCACCCCTTTCTCCCACATTTTTCCTGTTGTGAAAAATAAACATCTTTGTTCAAGCATAAAAGTGACTGGCGCCCATTTTTCTACCTTGTACACCACCCACCATGCCCAGTAACCTGCACCCCGATAAGGAATGTCAGCCCTCCTCATCTCTGGGGGTCACCACCAGGCCTCCGGAAATGGGGGTGGGGGGCCTGCTACATGTAAAATTTCTATCACACAATTTTATCTTTTTTTACTATTATTTCAGGTGTTTTCCTTTTATAATAATAAAAAAAAACAAACACCAGGAAATATCTATTACCATTTACCACTAAATGAAAGCCCAACTTATTTTAAAAGAAAAACAAGGTATAATCCACCTGGATGCACAAAGGAGTTGTGGTGATATGTACGGTTTTACTAAACACGTCAGAGTTGCAAAGTTGTGCTTCGGCATTAACATTTGTTTTACCCTTAGTACCGGTTCACACAGGGGTGGCTTCAGAGTCGGCAGGGGTGGCTTCAAAGTCATCCGACTCTGAAGCCACCCCGCACAGCCCCACCTCAGCGTGGCTTGCAAACGACTTCTTTGATAGAAGTCAATGCAAGCCGTTTCAAAGTAGTACAGGAACCTTTTTCTAAGTCAGAGCGACTTGAGTCACTCCTATTAGAATGGTTCCATTGTACTGAATGGAGCGCGACTTGTCAGGCTGACAGGTCGCCCCAGTGTGAACCGGCACTTAGGTGTGAAGGGGTAAAGATCGGGACCTCCTCCACTGGGACCATTAGAGTCTTATTAAAATGGGAAACAACCAGATCAGCTGCCAGAGTCCAATTTTTGTAGAATTCTTCGACCACGGGAGTACTGGTGAGCAAAACGCTTAGGTGGCAAAAATAGCTTCTACATGCGAGCCACATCAGTACATCACATAAGCAAGGGAACACTGAAAAGGACTCGGAAATTGTAGTTGGTAGCTAAAACAAAAACCAGCGACTTTAGGGAAAGAAGATTCTGGCAGCTGTAGTAGAAGGTTGGTGTGTACCATGTTCACCAGAAAGCTCACCGTGTTCTTTTGCCTGAGATTCCTCCTGGGAAGACTAATGTCTAGAGCAGTGGTCATCTACCCTGTCCTCAGGGCCCACTAACAGGCCAGGTTTGCAAGATAACTGATATACATCACAGGTGATATCATTTGCTAATCAGTGATTGCAGTAGTCTAGTCTGCATCTCCCCAAGGTAATACATAAAACCTGGCCTGTTAGTGGGCCGAGGACAGGGTTGATTACCACAGGTTTAGAGGATTCCTGATCCTCAATAGCTTCCATAAAGGACATCCAGCAACTTTAAACCCTAGAAAAAAATCTGAAGCTTGGTGGAGTTGGGAGGGGTTATGCCTGGGCAGGAATTTCTTTTTATGGCCACATATCCCCAGTATAAATGAATAATGAAGTTGTGTGTTTGTTGTACAATAAATGATGGTGTACTGAGTATCTTGATTTAAATCAACAGAACAAAACTAAAAAGGCTAACAAAAATACAGTAAAATATTTTTCAGAAGAGCTAAAGAATGGGTGCCCAACTTCACATAACACTAGTAAAAAAATCTGAACCATGACGTTTCAAGGCAGGGTTAATACAGGGGATGGCTTCCACTTTTTAAAGAATTTCTGCCTTTATCCCTCATTGGAAGATAAAGATAGCACTCCTTAGCATCTGGGGTTTTAGGGATTCCGTAAGTTCCCTGGAATATATAACTGAGCTTTTCTCATAGCAATTTATTTACCTTTGTACATAATCACTTCAACAATAAAGTTAAACATTACTTTAAAACTAAGCTAGCTTTCAATTCTAGGGTACGGTTTATATCTGCTATGATTTTCAAAAAGCACAGTAAGCAATTCAACCTTGTGTGCCAAGCTAAGCTGCAGGGTCTCTTGTCGTGTTTGGTGTAGACACAAAAGTCCAGACATACCAATTTATTCATTTCTATATATTAACCCAGTTTTAATGTTCCTAAAAGTTACAAAAAAGACCACACTTTGCAAAAGCTTTTTAACGTGTGTGGCTTATTGTATATTTGCAAATATATGCAACACAGCATTGTTTGTAACATTAAAACGGTTATAGATATTATCTCTGTGATGGCCCATTGAATTCTGTGTAAGGAATCTCTTTATATTGTTTCCTTTTTGTTCAAGTAGCGTGTCAAGTGGATATTGAGATTTATTGCTGATCTGCCTAGAACACCCCTCAAATGTTGCTGGAACTAGCTTATCAGTAACAGTATCTTGTGTTGTAGTTCCTAGAATTTAGGTATATTATGGGGTGCTCTGTATGAGGTACCAATTAACTACTGCAGCTCTCTTGCACTCATACCAGAATTATTGCTAGGTGCTTGTTGCTAACTGCTGAATTCCAAGATTATATTGGGCTGAAGAGTGCAGAATGATCAAAAAAACAAAACAAAACAAAAAAAAAAACACGACGTGTAAATATGCACTTCATTTATCCAAATATCGAAGAAGAAAAAAAAAATAAAGCATCTACACGTATTCAAAGCAAACAAGGATTGGATGGCTTAAGTGAATATTCACACTTCGTGTGAAAATTCTCAACTCCTTTAGCAAATCAGCCTCAGTATGTGCTTTCACTAGGCTGTAGTGTTCTGATTCACAATTACAATGTTTTTATAGGATTCCAGCGTACCGAGAAGCACACATTGTCACTCTTTTTTGTGCTATTGCAAAGTAAATAATCAGAAATGCTTTAAATTAAAAGAAAACACTAAACACATAAAAGTTATGCTTATTAATAGTTTAATGTATGAAGGAAACATCCAGATTTCTGAATATGAAGGTACATCTCACATTAATTTAAGTCTACATAATGTAGAGCCTCTATACTGACATATTGAATTCTCTGCTTAGCCATTTCTGTTATGTAAACAATTGTACATTTATTTGCCATTCTAAAACTTCAGAATCAGTTATGTAATTTTGCTAATTTGTCTGTTTGCTCAGAAGCAGTTTACAGTACTAAAACCAACCAGCCAAACAGCTTCAAGGAAACAAAAAATAAAGTTATGTTCATAAACAAAAGAAAAGGGAGAAAAGAAAAAGCAAAAAAGGTAAAAGAAAAAAAGGAAAATAAAATAAAGGTGGGAGAAGGCTAACTATAGTGAGATTCATGGTGATGAGAACTGGGCTGTCACAACGGTCACAGAAAAAGGTCAGTTAGTAAATTCTTCTGCAAAAAGCCTACACACTTCAGTCAAGCACATCAGTAGAATGATCTGGTAGTATGTCATCTTTTTGCCTCTGTGGGATGAAGGTATCTGTGTTTGAATTTCCTACTCGCTGAAGGATTTTCCATGCTGGCGACACCATCTAAAATCAACCCATCTGGTTCATGTGTACACTGTTCATGTGGGGAGTCCAGGTTCCAGTCCATACCTGGAAAGAAAAGAGACAATTTTATGAAAAAGCTTTGAACAGAGTTGCAAACGTAGTACAATTTCATATCATCATACGGAGAGGTTAGTTACCAAAGTAAAGTGAAACTAAATTCCTCTTAAATAAATTGCTTGCAGGCAGGTTTTTAATGCAGAGAAGAGACTGTAGGAATTTTGACTTGCCTTTAAATTTCTCATCTTGGAGTACAATACAGGACTTGTATTCATAGACCATGTGTTATTTGCAGCATCTTATAAGCATGCCCTTCAAAGGTAAATGCCCATTTGAGGAATCCTTTGATAAATTCATCAAGGAAGTTACTGGGAGAAAGGTGCTCCTACCGCACAAGAAAAAGGCTGTCACACTTCTATGGCCAACTATCACTACTCAGCCAAGAAATGAAGGACTCACCGCTCCAGGTGGATAAATTAGTGCCCGATAGGAATGTCCAACCAAGTGCTTGCCACGGCCCACCTCCCTGGGTAAGTAAATAAAGGAAGAAATGGCTGCACATCAATTGAAATGCAAAATGACGTTTATTGATCACCAAGATGACATCAAAAAGGACACCAACAGACTATGGTAAGGATTAAGCACAACTGTACTGTGTGAAACGTGTCTAGAGGACCTGTGTGTTGGTGTCATTTGATGTCATCTTGGTGATCAAACGACATTTTGGATTTCAATCGATGTACAGCCATTTCTTCCTTTATCTACCACTACTCAGCCAAAGGGGTCTTCCTTCTCTACCCAAACATCAACTTCACAACTATGGCCTAGTACCTCCTGTTGTCACAAGCCTTGGATCCCCAAGTCCACAAGCCTTACTCACAAGAGGGTGGTCTTGGCCGCAATACAACGTTTGTTGCGAAGTTTAAGGAAATACGCTTTACAGAAAAGGGCTGCCAGTTCAGAGGAGTATAATGGATATGGCAACCAAAGAGGCTACATTGCTGGAAGAATCTATAGGTGAATATCCCAGATAGGTTAAAAAGGCTGTTTCGGCAAGGCAAAGAGAACGAAATTAAGGTCCTAGGCAAGTACATGGTGCTGCAAAGGGGTCCTGACATTAGCAACATCCTGAATAAAAGATTTTAACAAGTGAGTACAAAGCCAAAGGCCTTTGAAAAAAAAGATGGATAAGGCCTATAGGCTACCAGAGGGCACCAAGTTAGGATTCTATTCAAGACATGTGGTGACATTGTCCGACTGCACCCATTTTGGGTGTCCAGTGCTGGAAAGACAACCTGACTACTCTGAGATCTAAGATGTTGATGCAGAGTTTGGTTTCCCATCTTGGCCATGTTCCCTGAATTTTTAAAGATTGGAAGACTTTTATACAGACACTTTCGTCTGTTGTAAGAACTCTGAAATAGATTTTCCCACTGTTGGAGCTGAAGTGGTGATCCACTAGGACAAGGAAATTCTTGTTTGGCTGGATAGGAGCATGGGTAAGTCCAAGGGGAAAAAAATGCTTTTCGAGTCGAATGTATAGTTGGAGTGTTCTTGAGTGGATTAGGCAAAAAAGGTACTGCTTCCAAGGAGGCAACCATTGGACCCCAAAATGATCATTGCATCTCTTGGATTTCAGTTGTCGAGCATGAGCTCCTAATGCCATGTACACACGGCGGACTTTTCGATCAGACTGGTCCGACGAGACGAATCCGTCGGACAATCCGACCGTGTGTGGCCTTCATCGGGCGAACATCAGACGGACTTTAGATTTGAAACATGTTTAAAATCTTTCCGACGGACTCGAGTCCGGTCGGAATGACCGTCGGACCTTTGATGCCGAAAAGTCCGCCCGTGTGTACACCGCATAAGAGGAAGTTTTTTTGAAAGAAAGAATTTTGCTTGGGGAGGTATCCAGGATTAGACCCAAGTACTCCAGGCATAGGTTAAAAAGCAGATTTGTTGAAATTGATCACCCAGCCATATTCCTGGATCAGCTGAGTGCTAATCAATATTAACAAATCTTTTGCAGCTTCTCCCAACATTGCCTCAATCTCTTAATTCCCTTCGGATTCTGTTCCCACTAGGACTGGCATAGAATCAGATTGAGAAAAATAAGTAGAAGTGCTGGGGTGTTTTGAGCCTTGGACAAAAGGTAGTTGTATTAATGTCACAATCTTTCCAAGGAACTGTGATGTTTTTGTTAAGTAGGCCGCTTGTTGGGTGCCTGAAATAAAGCTCGACTTGGCCAATCCTAATGCAAAGCACAGTTAACGTGCGCGTGCAAAGTCTTTTTAGTTTTTCGTCAGCTGTTTAGTGCCCATAGGAACTTGTTTGGCTTAGGAGATTCCACTACTGTTAGACAAAGGCTAGTACACAGTAAGATTCAGGGGAGAAAGCATATGGCACAAGTCCCTAAACTTGCATCTCAAAATGCAGAAAGTGAAACTTTCTCTGCAGGATCCTCGTGTTTACCTCACTCTCCTCAATATCTTCCTTATAGAGATTAGGAGGATCAGGGTTATGCTTTAACCGCTTCAGCCCCGGAAGAATAGGCTGCGCAATGACCAGGCCATTTTTTGCACAGCATCACTTTAACTGACAATTGTGCGTTCGTGCGATGCTGTACCCAAACAAAATTGATGTCCTTTTTTTCCCCACAAATAGAGCTTTCTTTTGGTGGTATTTTGACTATAAACAAAAGAAGAGCGACAATTTTGAAAAAAACCACAATATCTTAAATTTTTGCTATAATAAAAATATGCCACTTTTTTTTTATCAAAAAAAAAAATAAAAATGTTTTCCTCAGTTTAGGCCGATATGTAATCTACAAATTTTTGGTAAAAAAAAAAAAAAAAAAAAATCGCAATAAGCGTATATTAATTGGTTTGCGCAAAAGTTATAGCGTCTACAAAAATGGGGATAGATTTATGGCATTATTTTACTTGCTAGTAATGGCGTCGATCTGCGATTTTTGTCAGGACTGCGACATTATGGTGGACACTTGACACATTTTTGAAACCATTGACAATTATACAGCTGATCAGTGCTATAAAAATGCACGGATTACTGTGTAAATGTCACTGGCAGGGAAGGAGTTAACACTAGGGTGCGATCAAGGGGTTAACGGTTCCCTATGTGTGTTCCCAACTGTGGGGGGATGGGACTGTCTAGGAGGAGAGAGATGGTGCTCATACATAGTATGAACACCATCTCCCTCCTCTCCCCTGAAAGAACCAGGATCTGTATTTACACGCACACAGATCCTGGTTATCGCGCCTGCCGGGCACTCGCTGCGGATTCGCCCCTAGTGGCCAAAAGGCAAAGCGTCGCAAGGCAACGTAGTTTCACCCAACCGCGCCATTCTGTGGCAGTAAAACTTGGGGGGCTGGTCGGCAAGCGGTTAATAGATTCAGGTGGTGAAAAGGCGGAAGATTGCTTTTGGGCCCTGAACACCGAAAACTTCAGAAGGACAGAGTTTATTAAAGAAATCAGGCACAATTGCATTAAAATCTGCCTTAGTTAGCTAGACCACGTGTTGTGTGATGGACCTAGAATTGGAGGAAGGGAGCTGTGTTAATATGGGACCTTGCTTCAGTGCAGGGTAACTGCTGTCACCCGGAGTATTTTGCTGGGTTTTCTGTAATGCCATCTATAGCCTGAATGTTTTTAGAACCCTTTTTTCTCAGCTCCTCTGCACTTTGTTTCCACAGTGAGGGGATCCCTTGTAGGGTACTCAAAATTAATTCTGAATGAGAGGATATTTGGGGGCCGGGGAAAGGAGTTGCTATAACACAAGTGATGACCGATGTTCCTCCAAGGTAGTGGAGACATTTACAGGAGGATTATAACACACAACACGTAAAACAAGTCACAATCAAAGCAAAACCCGGTCTTACCTTATCCTTTCCGCAGGCCAACAGACCCACATAATAGCCACTTTTTGCTAGAAAATTACTTAGAACCCCCAGACTTTTTTTTTTTTTTAGCAGAGGCACTAGTGAATAAAATGGCGGTCACTGCAATTTCTTTATGTGACAGGTTTTGCGCAGCATTTTTTCTACAGCAATACAATATATACCCTAATTTTTTTTGTAAAATATGAAATAGGATGTTATGCCGAGTAAATACATACCCAACATGTCATGCTTAAGGCTGGGTTTACTCCATTAAGAATTTAAGAATTGGATGCGGGATCCCTGCATCCAATCCGCAATAGCAGGAGACTTTGACCGGCTCTCTATGGAGCCGGTTCAAATATCCCTGCAGCGGGTCCGGTGCGTTTTGCAGAAAACCGCTGTGCGTCTTTTGGTTCGTTTCAGGTCTGAATTCAGCCCAAAATTCAGGCTGAAATCGGACCTGAAACTGAACCAGCACGCACCAGACCCCTGCTGTGAACAGAGCCTTAAAATTGCACGTACCAAACTACAGTACCTAAAAATCTTCACAGGCGAAGCTTCAAAAATGTCTACAGATTACCAGTTTAGAGTTAGAGGTCTAGTGCTAGAATTATGGCCCACGCTGCCTTTTGCTATGAGAACACCGTTTACATTGGTGGGTGTTCCCCACTTTTTTTTATTAATCTATTTTATTTTTACACTTTTATTGCTATTACAACAAATGTAAACATCCCTTGCGATAACAAAAGAGCATGACAGGTCTTCTTTATAGAGAGATCTGGTGTCTTTAACCCCCCCCCCCCCCCCGCCGCTTCTAAAAATGATCCAGCAACAAATCCACGATTCCAAACACTTAGCAGAAAGTGCATGCTTGAGGGAAAAATTAATACCGAGGTTATAGCATCTAGCCGCAGCTTAAAGCGGGATTCCGGCCAGTTAAAATTTTTTTTTAAAGTCAGCAGCTACAAACACTGTAGCTGCTGACTTTAAATAAGTAGACTTACCTGTCCTGGGTGCCCGCGATGTCGGACGCCCGAGGCCGACCCATCCCTCGAGTCCCGGCACCGCTATCCTAAGTAAGGAAAACAGGCAGTGGAGCCTTGCGGCTTCACTGCCAGCTTCCTACTGCGCACGCGCGAGCGGCACGGCCCTTTGTGAATGGGACGCGATGTGTTGTGGGACACACAAAGTTCCCATAACACACCGCGCCCCATTCCCCAGAAGACAATGCGGGGAGCAGAAGACTGAAGATCACCGCGGTGTAGGAAGAGGCAGATTAGGAAGACTGCCTAGCAACAGCCATTTCACGCAAGTAAAAAACATTTTTTTTCCTCCATTTTTTTGTGCAATTTTTTTTTTCAGGGTGGACCTCCACTTTAACGCCGGCATTAAACATCAAATTATTTAGCGGCAAGTGGTTAAACAGGTCAAAAAAGACTTTGACCGACTCAGAAAGCAGCTTGTAGAACTTTATGCGCAAAACTGGAATCAGAGGCGGCTTGAACATCCACCTCATAGAACCTAAACATGTGAACAAAAGCCCAAAGTTGCAACATTGCAAATCTGAAAACAGTGCTTACTGGGCTTTTTAGCATCAAGCTTCTAACATATACAGTGGTTTGCACTCTAACCGGAAAGGGAGGAACCAGACTATAAGCTTGAATGAATGAACTTTTTCTTGATGTTCACATAAGCCAGAAATTCTCTCTGGTGAAGGGAAGTGAAGACAGACATAGTGGATTCCATGAGACATGAATGTGCTTAAAAATGAAGACATTCAGAGCCTTGGCATCCGAGATGGGGCAGAAGCCCCATTTGGGTTTGGGAACAGAGGACAGGTTTGAGTAATATCCTGGGGCAATGATCCACTGGTTCAGAAGACCAGAGAGGGCTCGACTGAGATCTGCTAATCTAAAGAAGAAGATTAGAAGAAACCAGGGAGGGTGCAGGTAGCAAAACTCCAATTTGCAGCCCTGGTATATCACCTACTGCACCCAAGTGTCTCTATCACCTACTTTGGAAAATAGGGATGCACATTTATGCCAAGGAAGGCTTGTTGAGTATTTGGCAAATACTTTGAGACCCAGACCTTGCAGGTGCACTGGGAGCAAAGCTTGGCGGGAGGTGGTCGTGTCATGGAGAGTACTGAAGCAGAGAAACAGAAGGGATTTTTATAAAGGGGGAGAAGACTTTACGGTCATCCACAAATAACTGGCTGGTTTGGGCCATCAAGTCTTGCATGACTGTAGTAAAAATGTCAGCTGAAAGGTCAGAGGATCTGGCTACACCTGACTGTGCTAACGAGGACGCAGATGACAGAATAGGTTCTAGGCACAAGCCGCAACAAGATGCCAGGATGCTGACCTCGGTACCTCAAGTACATTGCAAGCACTAGAGCTGTTAGTAGAGTGCGAGATAGAGGCATTCAGTACAGTGGGACTGTCTCCCTCAAGTCTAAAATAAGACATGGGAGGGACTGCGTGGTGGTAAAGCAATGCAAGAGGTGAGGCAAAAGGTACTAATGAAACCCACAAAGCTGAGAACGGGTAAGGGATGAATAGATAGAGGTGACCAGAGCTCACTGTAGGCAGGCAGCAAAAACAGATTGAAGTTCCACATGATGCTTTGCAAGTAGGAAGCAGAAAGATGCTTCTATGACGCTGTATGATAGAAAAAGAGCATCAACTGAACAGAGTTATGCCATTTTGAGGCAAAACTGCCAGCCAGGAAACAGAAAATTTTAAAAAGCATTCTATTAGGCTCGGTTCACACTATGACGACTTGTCAGGTGACCTAGTCGCCTGACAAGTAGCGTCCCGTTCTGTACAATGGAACCGTTCTAATCGGAGCGACGCAAGTCGCTCCGACTTAGAAAAAGGCTCCTGTACTTCTTTTGGGGCGACTTGCATAGACTTCTATACAGAAGTCGTTTTGCAAGTCGCCGTGGCAGTCGTGTGCAGGTCGCCTCAGTGAGGCGACCTGCAAGTCATGCCGCCCCTAGTGTGAACAGAGCCTTACTGTAGTTAACTGAACAGTAAAATAGACAATATCGCAGAAATAAATGAATAAAAAATGTGCACATTGGAACCTACAGCTGAAACCACACTTTCTTGGCTAGTAAGTTGATAAAACTGAGTTTGTGCCATGGTTTTATTCCTGTACACAAGTCATAAAATGAATGCATTGAAAAAAGCATGGTAAAAACGCATCCCTAACGCCACTGAATAGCGCTAACCCAGTTTTGTTTTTTCAGTACTTACACAGAAAATACATCCTATTATAAATTTTAACCATAGAAAACTTACTGTTTGAGGGCCATTCTCTGTTGAGTTTGAAACCATTTTTATAAGTGAATTCCAAGATGGATCAGCAGCATGAGGTCCATTGTATATCGTTCCCCCAGTACCATCTGGCATTGGACCTACAGGAGGAATCATTGCATTTCCATACATTGAGAACGGCATACCCTGTAACAAAAAAAAACAAAATTATATAAATTCCTTTTCTTAGAGTGCATTCAGAGACACAGGATATCACCTTCAGAATTTACTTCTACCTACAGAAGGATTGGACACTGCCAAACACTGCAGGCCAGCCAACAATAACCCCACCTAACAGCGTGCCTCAGTCTTGTGGCAAAGCAATATTGAGCATGACCATAAATACATAAGTACCCACGTCCCTCAATGGATTCCCAAGAAAAGGATTTAAAAAAAAAAAAAAAAATAATCCTATTTTCTTGTCCATTGAGGGACACAGGAATTCAACGTCCAAAAGCAGTCCAACTGAAAGGTGGCCAACACTGCAAACAATCATCAATAGGCCCAATGTAACAAAGAACTGGAGATTGCCTACAAATCAAGAGCCACCTGAAGAACCCTATGCTCAAAACTTGCACGAGATTAAGCCAAAACCTCCACCTGGTGGAAAAAGAAAAAAGTGTTAAAACAGAAGACTGCATTGCAGCCCTGTACTGGGGAACATATGCTTGATGCTGAAAAATTCTTGAGAAACTCACATAGCTAGTGAACTGTGGTCTTGACAAGAGGATGACCAAACCAATCTTAAGACCAAACTTGGAACCACCTAGAAAGGTGGAAGGAGGACTGGCCATACAGTGTCCATCCAGGAAGACCAAAAAGTCCGTAGGTGAAAGATAAGAAACACATGACATGTGGCATTCACCTTGGTCAAAAGAAAAGAAGCTCCTTGCAGAGAACTAGCGTCAGAGGGTCCAAAGCACGATGGCCTGGTTGAGGTTAAAAACTTCCCTAGGTCTAGGCTTTAACATACACATTCAATTTACAGGCCCAAAAGGAAAAGGAGTTCTAGGCATTAAAAGACTGAAATCACACCCTCCCCTCACAGAGGCAATGACTACTAGAAAAGAACCCTTTGGGATGAAAATAATTACCTCCAAAAAGAGTCCAAAACAGAGGTTATTGAGAAGGCAGAGAAAACCAAACTTTGATCCCAGCGTCACAAAGGGCAATTACCAGAAGGTACATGGGAAGAAGGTTTTAAGTCTGAAGGCTTCCTTGAATAGAATGTAAACCCTTCATTTTGCTTAATAGTTCCGAGAGCTGAGCCCTACCTACCGTATTTATCAGCGTATAACACGCACCCCAAGTTTAGGAGGGAATGTTAGGGAAAAAAACTTACATTTAAATACCCATTAATGCAGCCTTGTCATTTGCAGCCTCGTCAGTGTAGCCTTATCAGTGCATTCTTCCAGTTTAAAAATGGCGCCGGGTCCTCTCGCAGTCCCGAGCATAGCAAAGTGTACTCGGCACGGCTCCGCTCACAGTCACTCCCAGTCCCTGTGATATGTCCATCATAGGGCGGGACTGGGCGTGACTGAGCCAAGCACACTCGGCTATGCATCTCTCGTGGCTCGATCCTCCGCTCACAATCGGCGGGGGATCGGCGTATAACACGCACCCACGATTTTCCCCTGATTTTAAGGGGAAAAAAGTGCACATTATACGCCAATAAATACGGTATTTACAAGAAAGGAAAACCCCTCAGAGCCAAAGCCCCATGACAGACCTTGCTAGAATATCCTGCCTATGCTAGAGCATCAAAGAGTACCAACCACAGACCCCAAACTTTCATGCAACCGCTGAGAAAGCGGACAACTCCTGGACTAAAAGGACAGGCAAAGGGATTACAGGTTTCCAGCATAGATTTCCGAACATTCAGGATCCAATTGAATCCTTGGACTTCCAGAAAATTAGAGACAAGTCCAACAGAGCCAAAAGCTTACTGCTTTCTCCACAGGGTGTTACCTGTGTATCCCACAATGGGCATGCAATAAGATAGCATCAGATATACCCTGGGACCAACATCTTGTAGACCCTGTGGGAGTGCAGGGGCAAGACTGAGAAGAAAAAGTTATGAATAGAGAAGGACCTGAAGGCACATGACCTAGTTGACCACATAAGCCAGAGCAGAAATGTTAGCTTTAGTAGATACCATGCAACATTTTTGGACTTACAAGCAGCAAAATATGCAAAGGTTCCCTCGTAAGAGAACAATCACCAGGTTTGAACTCACTCCAAAGAGGCTACTCTTCGGCGCTGCCGAAAGGTTCAATTTGTATCCCAGGAATATCACACTGCAACTCGGTGCCTGAAGGGCAAACTACTCAGGGATCCACAAGATGAAGCAACAACCCCAACTTCTGAAAGTGGGGGTGCACCTTCATGTTTAATGCAGAGGGTTTAGCATGTTTCCTTCCCCAGACTTTGCAAGTGGCTGGAGAACAAAGGAGCCTTCGATGTGCATACTCCAGGAGTAAACAAACGAAGGAGGAGACTTGGCACCCCTTTTCCCTAGGCTTCTTATGCTGGGGAAGGCAAGTGCTCTTGTTTCCAGTGACATCCTTAAAAATATCAATGGTCAAGAGATGGCATTCCTTGAAGACCATGTGGGAAAGGTGCTCTATGGACACAGGGCTCACAGTCCAGCCTTTAAACCAGAGTGCACTGAACATGTCCTGACAAAATACCAATTACAGCTGATACGTAAAGCTCCAGCCATCTGCTCCACACCATCAGTAAAGAATCCGCTGCCACAGCAGAGATGTCTCTTAAGGTGTTTGTAAAGTCCTAAGGTTTTTCACCTTAATGCATTAAAGTGATTGTAAAGTCTTGTTTTTTATCTCTAAAAATACCAAACCTGTTATACTTACACAGGGCAGCTTGGATCCTCCTCTTCTCAGGTCCCTCTTCTGTGCTCCTGGCCCCTCCCTCCTGTTGAGTGCCCCCACAACAAGCAGCTTGCTATGGGGGCACCTGAGCCAAGTCACAGCTCCCTGTGTCCATTCAGACACCGAGCCCCGGCCAGCCCCTCTACCAATTGGCTGATTGACAGCAGCGGGAGCCAATGGCATTGCTGCTGTGTCTCAGCCAATCTTGGCCTGCCGAGACACTCGTGGACATTGCTGGACAGAGATGGGGCTCAGGTAAGTATTGGGGGGCTGCTGCACACAGAAGGCTTTTTATCTTAATGCAAAGAATGCATGTCTGTGCTCAATCCCTCAGTGTTAACCCCTTCTGTGGTGGCAACTGTCAGAAAGCCGGAGCTTTAAAAGGACGCAGTGACCCAAGTAGATAATGTAGCTCCTGATGTGTAGCCCAGAACGTGATCTACACATTGTCTTACATGGAACCTGGTGGTTGAAGGTCGCTTCCAGGCTATCCCTGCAACATTAAGTCCAGGCCTGGACAAGGCAATCTAAAAGCTAGGCTGGGAACAGCTGAGTCAGACAGATGCAATCAGAGACCAGCTCTAACAGCAATGTCCTCCTAGGAACCTAACAAAAAACAGGTATGCTAGTAGGAGGGGTTATCCTGGGCTGGCCTGTGGCTTTTTTTTGTTTGCCGGTATCCAATCTTCCTGTAGGTGGAATTATACCCAGATATTATAGATTTCCTGTGCTCCCCCAAAGGATGAGAAAGATAAATTTGGTACTACACAAAACAAAAAGAAAATTATAATGTAGATAAAAAAATATTACCCCAACTTTAGGAAAGTCCATGTAGCCGGCAGGCACATGTTGATGGAATGCTCCTGAAGCAGGTACAATGCCAGATGTATCTCTCTCAATTCCTTGATGCTGCGAAAACACTCCAGGATCAGACATGGGCCTATGCATTATGTGATTACCCATGCCTGTGTGGCACCAGTCTGACACTTTATCTATGAAAAAAAAAAAAAGTAAGACATTTATATAAAATGTAAAAGTAAAAAAAGTAACTCCATAGCATAAGAGGCACACACACAATAAAAACTACCTTTAGTAGCAGTCTCTCCTCAAATCTTAACATAAAACCTAGCTGAAACCAAACCATTTCAACCATGGGGGGGGGGTGTCTTTATTTTTCTTTACGGGTGCCTTGACAAAATGCCTAAAAATTGGCCAAAAACTGACTAAAAAGGCAGGTTTGATCCCACCTGCTGACTTTTATACAAAGCCACAGGTTTTCATTGTGCATAAATCTGCAGCGTTAGGTTATGTTTCCACTAAACCCCTCTACAATATCTGGTTGGGGGAATAAAGGTAATTCAATGATGTGGTGTGTGTGCAATTTGCTTGGCCTGTGCAACGTGGCACAAACCTTGACAAATGTGGGAATACTGGGCAGTTAGGTTCCGGGCACAGTGCTGAATTTAGTGGCAAGACTTGGCAGGGATAAGAGACACCTAACCCCATCTAACATTTGTGAAGAAAACCCAATATTTGTATTACAGGAAAAGTCTCTAACATTTTATGGTACCAAACAACGTATGTTAAAGTTGTGCCTATAATAAGGCTTACCTATAGGTACAGTAAATATTTCCTAAACGTGTGTGATTTAGGAGATATTTACTTTGTACTGCGCTGAGAAGAAACTGCCCTCCGTGCAGTTTCTTCACTAGCGAGTGCCGTGACTGGAGGCTCCTGCGCGCATGCATGGGAGTGACGTCACGCGACTGTGGCCAATCACAGAGCCGGAATCCACGGCGCCAGAAGGAAGGAGGCAAACATGGATGCTGCCTCCAGCGGAGACAAAGCGGGCTTTGTTTGCAGGTGTCACATAATGTGCTAGTATGCGATGCATACTAGCACATTATGCTTTTACTTTGCAGGGAAAAAAAAAGGAATACCCATCAGGGTTTACTTCCTTCTTAACATAACTGTGTACTGTTTTTCAGTGAGGTCAAAATACACAAAGCAATGTTTGCAAAGTGCTTTTCTGCATTTAGGGAAAAAAAAAGTGGAAAAGCTTTCCATAGGCAAGTTCTGCCCTGCAGTGAGGAAGGTGTTTGGAGCAGGGGTGACTAACCTTTAAGACATTTGTCAATTAGCCATTTCAGAACAGATCCAAGGTGTCTGGTCAGGCTCTTGCAACACTTAAGTGTTTACAGTGCAGTAAACAGAACTACAGTTATGCTATACAGTAAAAAAAAGCTCCAAAAAGGCCTCAATACCCCAATCTGAGTAAAGAGCCACGTCTCCTTAACCATGTGATGGGCTGTGTCCAATCACAGCCGGTCACATGTAAACAAGGAGATGCCGGTAATCGGCTCTCCTCACCTCACACAGAGTGAGAGGAGAGCTGATCAGCGGCATCTTCTCACAGGGGGACATCTAGGGATGTAATCAGGGAACTGATCATCAGTGCCCCAATAAAGTGTCACAAACAGTGCCCATTGCCCACTAATGCCAGTATATAGTGTCCACCAGTGGCAGCAATCAGTGCCCACTACTGGCCAAAAGTGCCCATTAGCGATGCCAGTCAGTGCTGGCAATCTGTGCCGCCTATCAATGCTGCCCAATGCTGTCGATCAATGCCCATCAGTGCCACCCATCAATGCCCATCTGTACCACCCATCTGTGCCCACCAGTGCCACTCAACAGTGCGACATGTCAGAGCCCATAAGTGTGACATTAGTGCCTCCTCATCAGTGCCAAGTGCCGCCTCGTCAATGCCCACCAGTTCAGCCTATCAGTGCCGCCTCATTAGTGCACATCAGCAAAGGCAAAAAATTACTTAGTTACAAAATTTACTGACAGAAAAAAAGTAAAAAAAATTCACTTTTTGGTCTTTTTTTTTTTAAAAAGTAAAAAACCAAGCAGCGATTAAATACCACCAAAAGAAAGCTCTATTTGTGTGAAATTTATAAAAAAAAATTTGTTTGGGTACAGTGTAGCATGACCGTGCAATTTTCAAAGTGCAACAGCGCTGAAAGCTGAAAAATGGCTTGGGCAGGAAGGGGGTGTAAGGCAAGTGGTTAAATTATTAAAAAAATATTACCATTGTGGAGTAGTGCAAGGCAAGGTTATTCATAGGTTAGGTGTATCAAGTACATATTTACCTTGACTGCCTCCCATTCCTTCAAAAGACCAAATTCCACTGTGTCCTACAGAAGTGGCCAAGTTATTCCCAATTACAGAAGGTGTAGATGTCCCTGTCTGCCGTATACGCGCAGAACGTTCTGTTCCAATTGGTACTGGGACTTTCCTGTCATGAGACACAGAGTTGGATTTCTCAGACACCATGGGAACTCCTGAAGATGAAGGAGACTGCGCTCGAACACCAGAAGACACAGCCTGGGCTGTAGAATCTAGGGGGGAAAAAAAAAAAAAAAGAATATATAATTTAATAGCAAAAGCCAAAAAAAATGCAAAAGCCAAAAGCATGTCATAATTTTCCTCAAAAACAGCAGGAGACACCAAGAATCATAGGCATAACAATTAGCACTGGATAGAAGCTGAATTCAAGGAATTAAAAAGCATAAAAATGTAGCCTATTCCTAAACTTTTTACCCAAAAATATTTGTACATGGTCACTAGTGGCAGAGGTTGGTTTAAAGGCAAGGAACAAGTATATATATTAGTGGATATCTACCCTCTACACAGCAAACAAAATCCCAGTTACGGATTATGGTCATTTTACCATGATCATGTGACAAAGTCGTTTCAATGAAAAATATTTAAAGTGGTTTTTAATCCGCTTCTACAAAAAAACGCTCCCATCCCCACTGTGATATAATAAGTGCCCCTGTGCCTGTTTTATATATTAAAAAAGGTCGATCTGTACCTCTATTACAGCGTCTCCCGGCGATCAGGTGACTACTCGTTTCTCTCCTTTGCCAGGCTGACAGCTCCAGTGGATCACTGCCGCTGACGTCAGCCGGGGAGGAGGGGGAAGAGAGGAGAGAGCAAGCTGGACAGGAAGGGAGGAGAGAGAGAGCCGAGGAGTCATGTGATCGCTGGGAGCAGCTGTGTTATAGGTACAGATCAGCCAATTTTTTTATATCACACAGGGGCACTTATTGTTATATTATAGAGGGGATGGGAGTATTTTATATCAATTATAAGAGCGGAGGGGGCGGGTACTTACACGAGCAGACAGGGAGGGAGGGGAGAGAGGACAGAGCAGGGCTGCAGATGACGGAGGGGCATAAACTGATCACGGTGTCAGGGCTCAGCAGCCATATGACGTGGTCAGCTTACGGGGGGGGGGGGGGGGGCATAACTAGGCAGGATCAGCCAGGTTTTTTTTTAGGCGTTATGCCCCGTACACACGGTCGGACATTGATCGGACATTCTGACAACAAAATCCTAGGATTTTTTCCGACGGATGTTGGCTCAAACTTGTCTTGCATACACACGGTCACACAAAGTTGTCAGTGACGTAAAACACGTACGTCGGGACTATAAACGGGGCAGTAGCCAATAGCTTTCATCTCTTTATTTATTCTGAGCATGCGTGGCACTTTGTGCGTCGGATTTGTGTACACACGATCGGAAATTCCGACAACGGATTTTGTTGACGGAAAATGTTATAGCCTGCTCTCAAACTTTGTGTGTCGGAAAATCCGATAGAAGAAGTCCGATGGAGCCCACACACGGACGGAATTTCCGACAACACGCTCCGTTCGCACATTTTCCGTTGGAAAATCCGACCGTGTGTACGGGGCATTACAGGGGACCAAATACACAGCACAAGCACTATGCTGTGTAACATGCTTTAAGGGAACAGGATTTTCTTTTTTTTTTTTTTTTTGGGTTAACAAATGCTTGTGGATCCTGCAGGGACTGACTGAACTCTACACCAAGACTTGTGGCAAGCCTAAAAAGGTGCCTACAATTGCTTTTAATACATGAAGCGAATAACACTTTTGCTTCTCTGAACAGAAACTTTGTTTCACAAGACTTTGGGCCCTTTCACACTGAGGCGGTTAGCAGGCGCTATTGTGCTAATAGCGCCTGCAAACTGACCCGAAAGTGCAGCTGCTTTGTCTCCAGTGTGAAAGCCCCGAGGGCTTTCACACTGGAGCGGTGCGCTAGCTGGACGGGAAAAAAAGTCCTGCTTGCAGCATCTTCGGAGCGGTAAAGGAGTGGAGTGTATACTCAATGGGACAGCATGGCTATATCGCCGGCAAAGCGCCTCTGCAGAGGCGCTTTGCAGTGGTTTTTAACCCTTTCTCGGCCACTAGCGGGGGTAAAACCGCCCCCTCTAGCGGCCGAATACCATCGGTAAAGCGCCGCTTACAATAGCGGCGCTTTTCCGCCGACGCCGCCCCAGTGTGAAAGGGCCCTTACGGCAAAAAAACGAAAAAACCTCACACACACACACACACACACACACACACACACACACACACACACACACACACACACACACTGGGGATGGAAAGTATTCAGACCCCCTTAAATTTTTCACTGTTATATTGCAGCCATTTGCTAAAATCGTTTAAGTTCATTTTTTTCCTCATTAATGTACATAAAGCACCCCATATTGACAGAAAAACACAGAATTGTTGACATTTTTGCAGATTTATCAAAAAAAGAAAAAACTATAATATTACATGGTCCTAAGTATTCAGACCATTTGCTCAGTATTTAGTAGAAGCACCCTTTTGATCTAATACAGCCACGAGTCTCTTTGGGAAAGATGCAACAAGTTTTTCACGCCTGGATTTGGGGATCCTCTGCCATTCTTCCTTGCAGATCCTCACCAGTTCTGTCAGGTTGGATGGTAAACGTTGGTGGACAGCCATTTTTAGGTCTCTCCAAAGATGCTCAATTGTGTTTAAGTCAGGGCTCTGGTTGGGCCATTCAAGAACAGTCACTGAGTTGTTGTGAAGCCACTCCATTATTTTAGCTGTGTGCTTAGGGTCATTGTCTTGTTGGAAGGTAAACCTTCGGCCCAGCCTGAGGTCCTGAGCACTCTGGAGAAGAAGGTTTTCGTCCAGGATATCCCTGTACTTGGCCGCATTAATCTTTCCCTCAATTGCAACCAGTCGTCCTGTCCCCGCAGCTGAAAAACACCCCCACAGCATGATGCTGCCATCACCATGCTTCACTGTTGGGACAGGTGATGAGCAGTGCCTGGTTTTCTCCACACATACCGCTTAGAATTAAGGCCAAAAAGTTCTATCTTGGTCTCATCAGACCAGAGAACCTTATTTCTCACCATCTTGGAGTCCTTCAGGTGTTTTTTTTTTTTGGCAAACTCCATGCGGGCTTTCATGTGTCTTGCACTGAGGAGAGGCTCTGCCATAAAGCCCCGACTGGTGGAGGGCTGCAGTGATGGTTGACTTTCTACAACTTTCTCCCATCTCCCGACTGCATCTCTGGAGCTCAGCCACAGTGATCTTTGGGTTCTTCTTTACCTCTCTCACCAAGGCTCTACTCCCCCGATAGCTCAGTTTGGCCGTACGACCAGCTCTAGGAAGGGTTCTGGTCGTCCAAAACGTCTTCCATTTAAGGATTATGGAGGCCACTGTGCTCTTAGGAACCTTAAGTGCAGCAGAATTTTGTTTTGTAACATTGGCCAGATCTGTGCCTTGCCACAATTCTGTCTGAGCTCTTCAGGGAGTTCCTTTGACCTCATGATTCTCATTTGCTCTGACATGCACTGTGAGCTGTAAGGTCTTATATAGACAGGTGTGTGGTTTTCCTAATCAAGTCCAATCAGTATAATAGTTAAATAGTGTCACAGCAAAGGGTCTGAATACTTAGGACCATGTGATATTTAAATTTTTCTTTTTTAATAAATCTGCAAAAATGTCAACAATTCTGTGTTATTCTGTCAATATGGGGTGCTGTGTGTACATTAAATGAGAAAAAAAAAAAGAACTTAAATGATTTTAGCAAATGGCTGCAAAATAGTGAAAAAGTGAAAAATGTAAGCGGGTCGGAATACTTTCCGACCCCACGGTGTATATGTGTGTGTATATATATATATATATATATATATATATATATATATATATATATATATATATATATATATATATATATATATATATATATATATATATATTATACATACATATACATACACATACATATAAAAATTACAACATCTCTGAAGTATATTTGTATAGAACAACAGTAAAAAGCCAAGTTCACAGAGCAAATAGATTCCAATGCACATTCAGCCTGCATTTAATATAAATTAAAACCAGGCTTTAATGCACATGCAGAATGGGTAAGTACTGAAATGGATCTTAGCAACTGTATAGAATGCACATACTTGTGCCATGGATGTGTTCACACACGAAAAAAAATTATAAAAAAAGGTAAACAAATATTAATTTCGATCTATGGACATCACATGTACCTGTTAATATTTACTAATCTGAAAACGCAGAATTACCTAAACTAATGTATGCCCCATTGTGACATGTGAACGTAATCACAGAGATGAATGTCAATGTTGACCTGTGGAGTGACCACGTGTACGCTAAAATTACAGGTTTTAAAACAAGTGGTTCCTTACAGCACATTATCACATCTAAGCAACAAGTGAAATTCTAACATTGATATAATCTTATATCTATCTATATATAGGTTTCAATTTTAAGGACAGCTATAAAAAAATAAAAAATAAAAAAAAATGCTGCATTCTAATGACTGTATGTAGCTAATACTTGTAACAATGGTAGTCAGTAAATATGTTATAACATGACAGATGTATATTTTTCTCTAAATTTACATGCAGAACATGTCCAGAAAAAAATGACACCCACAGGGGTTGAGAGGAGAGAAAAAAAAAACAAAAACAAAAAAAAAAAACACACACCATCACCACTACTAGGCATTGCATCAAATCGCATGCAATTCTTTGCAGTACAATGTGAGCACATTGATTTTGTATTGGCTCAAATCACACTGGAAAGGTATTGGTACTCAGTATCGACGAGTACTTCCGTACAAGAATTCGTAGTCATGTTTGCCAGTTTTAAAAAACGGTATCGGTGCAACCATAGTACATGTATTATCTGCATACAATTACCAGAAAACATTTTTGACAGCGCTCCTTTAAGGCCTGGAACTCTCACATCAACAGTTAAAGGGCATATATCTATCTCTCCTTACCACTTGGTGCTGATGAACACGGGGTCAATAAACTAAGAGGAGAAAAATGTTGTCTGTTGAAATTAGAAGCTGCAGGTGCACCTCCTGGTGCATACATCTGACCTCCAGAGATATTAGAGGCAAAGGTACCCAAATGAGTAGTGGATGATGCCACAGATGTGTAAGATGAATCCATATTCACAATACCTTAAGAGAAAATCATAAGTATCTTTAATGTGCTGCTAATGCTAAAAACCTGATCAGACTACTTAATGCCTTTCAAATCAGCCGATACATTTTTACTTAAAGTAGTAGTAAAGCAGCAAATATTGTGATTCAAATTAATCTAGAATTAAAAAGCCCATGTACTTATGGAATTAATAACCAAAACTTACCTGACTGACTTTGAGTTGGTCTTTGCATTGGCGGCCTGAAACCTGGTGCTTTGGAAGTATCAGATGGAAGCATCGACTCTGGGTTTGGCAAATATGATGGCTGTGCAGACAGCATGGAGTCTGAAGCAGATGGAGACGACACCATAGAACCACCCCAGAAAGGATGTGAGGGATTGGGACCATTTTCAAAAAGTGTGCTAAAAGGACTGAAGGGCAGAGAAGAACTGAAATTAGGGGCCATAGGTTTGCTTGAAGAGTGACCGGAATTCTGAGCAGAACTTTGCGTACTTAAACTGGAGGGATGTGGGCCTGAAGGTACACTTTGGGGTCGTTTAATATTTGTGTGAGGACCAAGCCCTGATACAGAAGAATTTTGTACTGGTACTTGGCTCTTGTGAGTAGGGTTTGTTCCATGTAAGGGAGGCCTGACCGCAGAGGATTCCATTTTAGCAGCAGATGGAGTAGATGATATAGAGGAGTGGGACAAGTTGTAGGACGTTGGGATATTAGTAATGGGAGAAGGCTGGTGAGTGGGACCACTGACAGCCGAGTTGTGGGAAGGGGCCATTCTGGGATCTGGAGGAGGGGGAACTTGCGTCTGCATTAGTGTAGATCTGGAATCCTGTGAAACAGATGTTGGAGGGTGCTGATGTGTGTTGTGTGCTGTGGTACTCCCAGAGGTAGAGCTCACTTGCTTACTGCTGCCTGAGCTATTTATCTCCATCACAGGTTGATTGCCCAAGTCCTGATCACTAGAAAGTGAGGTCCCTTTGTTTGGAGAACACGTCAGGCAATTAGAGGGACTGTTTCTAGAACCTCCTCCAGGCAAGGAAGGTGGGGAGGGTGATGAAGGTGAAGACGAAGTATGATGTTCTTTGGCAGTGGGAACAGGGCAGGTGGAGGCTGTTGGTGTGGTGATGTGGTTACTTGCAGTTGTGGTAACTGTGGTTGTAGTAGCGTTAGGCGTTTTAACAACTGTGACAAAAAGTTGTCTCCTGACTGAAGGTGAATTGAGGCTCCCATTTGTAGATGAGACAGGCACTGAGGCCGCAGAGTTTGTAGTAGCTGTTGGACTAGTAGATGAAGGGGGTCCTGGGATCACCTGAGGACTGCTCAAATTTTGATTAGCATGGCGAGGCATCACGTGAGATTTCGGAGAGTTGGTAGCTCGTGCAGGGCTTAGAGGCCTAACTGGAAAGGGGCCCCATGTGGATTGAGCAGGGGGGAAAGGTCCTCCAAAGTGCGTCATGGGTAACCGTGGAGGACGGATTTGCTGGAAAGTCTGAGCAGCAAGTAAAGCATGAGCAAACTGTGGAGGAGGGTACGCTAAAGGTAGAGAGACTGGAAATCCTGGTCGCACGTTATTCACTGGATTTTTCATGGGTTTGTGAGCAGATGCTTGAGAAATGGCTGGCACAGTGAGGGAAGAGGCAGCTTGTGATGATGAAACTGTGACAGGGGTAACTTTGATTCCCATAAATGAGCTGCTAGCAGATGTTACCGCTGCAGAGGTTAAAGGTGCTGCTTTTGTATTTGCAGAGGAGGCCTTTAAACGATTCTTTGGGATAAGTTCATCAATTTCTTTATCGGGATCCTTAATAAGTGCATTGATAAGATGTGTGGCTTGTCTGGTGGATTCTGTTCCCCCCCTGCAGAAATGAAGAGACACCCATGAGCAACAAGCAAAGCCCAAAATGATGTATGTGTGGAAGAAAAAAAAAAAAAAAAAAAAATTAATAATAATAATAATTATATATATATATATATATATATATATATATATATATATATATATATATATATACATACATACACATACATATACACATACATATATACACATACATACACACACTACAGGAACAACCCATTCCCCTGTTTTTAAGGAAGCCAAATTCAAACACACACATAGCTACGATAATTAAATTGCATCACAACAGATGTGTGTGTCCTCCTGGCATCCAAATATGGTACAGGGAAACATAAGATGTGAAAAGATAGCAAGAGAAGGAGAGGTAAGGAGAAAAGTAAAGAGAAAAGGGAAGAGTAAGGAGAGATGCATGGAGACGAGGACAGAAAAAGCAGCCAAACATCAAATAATGTAGTGCTGCAATCTATTCATAAAATTGTGTGACATCCCACTCAAGATTGAGCCCCTCCTAGATAACAACAGCTTTTCCACTCCCTGAATACACAAGCTACTGGTATCCTTATCATGACATGAATTCCAATGTCTTGCTATGTTGGTTGAATGATCTTTAGCTATATCATATAAATGATCTTGTAGCCGATCTCTCAACCTCAGGGTAGTACGACCCACATACTGTACAGAACATAGCTCACATGTGACTACATACACCAAGAACCTAGTGTTGCAATTAATGAATGTGGAGGCCTAGAAATCCTTATTCTGAGAAATAGAATGAATGACACCCCCCAGTTTCACATGGGGCAACATGGACATTTACTATCCCCACATCGATACGATCCCTTGAACTGCAACCAATGTGGGCGGTGGGGTCTACTGGTATAGAGACTATGGGACAATGTCCTACCAATAGTGGGAGCTCTACTGGCAGATATTTCTCAATGGTGTCTTTAATTCTATTAAACTCCAAGCTATGGGGAGTAGAGAACACAGGGATGTTGCCAGACCCAGTAAGCACACCTAGAACCGTGAAACTCATCTATGACCAGAGGTTAACTGCTCAAAAGCACAGTTTCCAGGGGATTGCCCCAAAAGAGGAAAGTAAGTTAGAATCGCAGTAATCTTCCAGCAGAGAAACCAGCCTAATTCTACCTCCTATTGCAGCTGCCTGAAAAAAAAAAAGGGAGGCCCATTCTGGATATTTGGTATATATCATCCATACAATAGAGTAGGGCCACAGTCATGAGAGAGGGATGTCAATCATTTCAGGGCATACACTTGTAATAGACAGTCAAGGTCTGGCAAATGAACATGGTGGCAATGGCAGGATGCATGGCAGGAACGTAGAATTAGGCATAGAAAGGGTTTCTAGCCTTTTATCCACTGGGTCTTTAAACATAGGGATAACCTCAACAGGGACAGTCTGAGTTAAGACAAATGGTTAGCTCCACAACTAGGGCAGAAACCCTCCACCATAGAGTATTGCAGAGCAACACGCTTAGGAGGAGACATTTTCTGGATTAGGCAAATACAGGCTAGGAAGCAATAGGTAATGCACTGGAAAAGTCTTAACAGGTTGAGGACTCTTTAGAGAACCAAGGCTAGTCACTTTAGGTAGAGCCAAAGAAAACCATTCCAAGCCTAGACACGTGTAAACTGCAAGATCCGTTCCAAAGTAGAACCTGCAAATTGACTTCTCTTGTACCAAATCCCAAGACCAGGATAAGGTACAATCATCCTCATCAGACTGTGCAGAAGCAACTGCAAGTCTTGGGAAATTCAGAGATAGAGGTGGAAGAACCCATATAACATCTGCGTCCCAAGTTAGCTATGAGCTGTAATTTTGTCCATAAGCTCAGATGCCGCAATCAAAAACTGCATATATGATGCAGATGTCAGCAGCAGTACCACAGCAGTTCTGGCTTTTTAGAAATTACCTGTGTACAGGTTAAACCTGCCAGCAGATGTTATATTTCCACTTCTTGTATTTGTATTAGGGTGGCAAAACTGTTAATTATGCAAAGAATGCACACAGCAGCATTGTCACTTTGTGGAAAGATTAGTCTTGGATGTATATGTAGTTTAAAAACAAGTAAAAGTTAAAGCATAAGGCTACTTTCACACTGGGGCGTTAGCGGTAAAGCGCCGCTATTTTTCGCAGCGCTTTTAACCCCCGCTAGCGGCTGGGAAAGGGTTAAAACGGCCCGCAGAGCGCCACTGCAGCGGCGCTGCCCATTGATTTTAATGGGCAGGGGAGCTTTAGGAGCGGTGTATACACCTCTCCTACAGTGCTGCAAAGATGCTGCTTGCAAGACTTTTACCGTCCTGGAAGCGCACTGCTCCAGTGTAAAAGCACTCGGGCTTTCACACTGGAGTGAGGAGAGGCTCCTTGCAGGTGCTATTTTTAGAGCTATAGCGCCTGTAAAGCGCCTCAGTGTGAATGAAAGCAGCCTAACTATTTTTTAAGCATTTCCAGCAAAAGTTTGCTTTTTTTTTTTACCTTTTTAAAAAAGCTGCCTCATGTAATCCCTCACCAGTGCAATGTAGTTTTTCTTAACCCTGCTAAATGATACTTTTGCTGGACAGCTTGGTCTATTACAGGAGGTGGGAAAATAACAGCACTACTAGCAGTGTGCCAGGATGACTGATCTCCTGTGCATGTCCTGGAGTGATATCATCCTGCACCAGCCAAAGTCTGGCACTTGGGGAAAAGATTTCGGCAAGGGACATCACAGATGTCAGACCATTGGCGAAGAGGCAAGTATTGTGGACTTCAGTTCCACTTTAATGACATTTTTTAATTTTGTAATTTTTCACCTAATCTTCAACTTGAGAAGAAACGCCCACATATACAATCTGGGGCCTGCCTCTTCCACCTCTGAAACCAAGGAATAGCTATAAAAAGACAGCTAGCAAAGTACCTGCACTTCATCACCAATAGTAATTTACATATACCAAATAGTGCCAATAAAATTACAAGTTTTCACCAAACACTGAATTCTCCTACTTGCAAAAGCAGATTTACAGTTTTATGTAAAAGCATGGAAAAGGAGTACTAGTAAAGCAAAAATGCACTCTTGGCACAGCAGGTTCACTCTTATTTGTATTTAAAATTCATATTACTGCTGCCTGTAGACCTGCAAAACTTACCTGCTCATTCTAACAACTGCTGTTTAAATTATAATGTATTTTACCTGATTGTTATGATTCTGTCACCAGTTTTGTCCTTCTGTTTATCTATGTCAATATGTGCTCCTGTGAACTCTCGGATAGCATTGATATTACAGCCTCCCCTTCCAATAACCCGTGAAATGACTGTGGATGGTACAGATACTTTCTTGGACCTACAAGTGAAAAACATTCTTACATGAAAAGTTGCACGCTTCTATAGTAATGATTTTAATAAATTAAGAACACATTGTGGTTGATTCACTAAAATTGGAGAGTGCAGTTCATTGTTCAATGTTTACTCCCACAAATATCAGAAACATTTATAGAATAAAACCTAAAAAGGAACATCTGATGGTACACCGAGGCATCATCAATTTTTGAATGAACACATTACTGTGTCTAAGCCTCCAAGCGTAACTTATTTCTCCTCATCTATAGTATCACGAACGTAAACTGGACTTTAAAATGTCTCAGTAATAACAAATAAAAGTATAATGTCACTGACACACAAATTAAATGAAAAATGAATGTTTATTATAAATTTTTGAGAACACTGGTATATTGCTGATCTGAACATTTTCCCTCACTCTGCATGACACAAGAGATGGCTGTATTAGTTCTCGTTCACACCATAGTGCAGAGACTTTAGTTTTTCTGCATGCATTCTACAAGGGCACAACAAAAACAATGGTTCTCATTGTGCACTGTTCACACCACAACATGCCATTTGTTTCTGCACAGGAATCTGCAATCTGTATGCAGTTTTCTGCATGGGAAAAAACTGATGTGACATTTTTTTTTTTTTTTTAAGCCAGAAAAAAAAACTTTTTTATTAAGGAAAAAGCAAACAGCCCATAGCAAAACATCCATCCAAAACTTGGTACGACATACAAAAACAGTCAGGGTTAAGAACATCTCCACTTATAGAACTAGTACCACTTGGGATAGCATCCCTAAACATTACAGGACCATAATACCATTATAGCAACAATAACTGTATTTTGAATCATAATTCAGCATTAAAACCAAGAAGCCTATCTATGACCAGATCATCTAGCCATTGGTCTCAAAGTCTGTCATTTTCGCGAGCATCCCCTATGCTGATAAATTATCTTTTCCATCCAATTGTATTACCTACAGCAGTGATACACTTTTTGACTGAGGGAGAGCTCTCCGACAATGTGTCATTAACTTGCACGCTACAAATAGGGATCTAATATTTGCTTCTCTAGTGTAGCTGTCCCATTCAGATTTGTCCAGTAAATTAAAAAGAGGCAAGGTTTGGGGTCTAAAGGAAAAAAAGACTTGAAACACCCTGTTCAGGGTGTCCACCACTCCCCTCCTGTAGGAGTGTAGCTTTGGGCACCTCCACAACAGGTGGATCAAGTCCCCATGACCACGTTTACAGCTGGTGTATGTCAGGGAAGACAGAAGACCCATAGTGTAAAGTCTGCAGGGAGTGTAGTATACCCTCAAAAGGATATATAGTTGCATTAATCCCTGTGAAATGTTAAGGAGCATGTGATCACCGATTGGACAAAAAACCTAAAAATAACGGTTGCATGAGTGTGCACACCCTCTTAAAACTGGAGATGTAGCCGTGTTCAGAATTAAGCAATCACATTCAAACTCATGTTTAAATGATGTCCAGGTTGTGTACCGACTCCTATTGAAGTGCCTCTGATTAACCCGAAAAAGTTTGGCTGTTCTAGTAGGTCCTTCCTGAAGTTTTCTTAGTCGCATCCTACAGCAAAAGTCATGGTCTGCAGACAGCTTCCAAAGCATCGGAGGTATCTTATTGTTAAAATGTATCAGTCACCAATAGGGTACAAAAGAATTTCCATGCCATTAGATATACCATGGAACACTCATCAAGTGAAGAAAATATGGCACAACAGTGACATTACCAAGAACTGGACGTCCCTCCAAAATGTATAAAAAGAGGGGAAGAAAACTGGTCAGGGAGGCTGCCAAGAGGCCTCCAGCAACATTAACCTCCCTGGCGGTATGATTATTTCGGATTTTAGGTGCTGAAAGCGGTACAATTATTTTGCATGGAAATTTGGCATTTTATATTGTAGGCCTGTAATTCTTAACAATAACACACTTAAATCTGTCCAAACAAGAGTCTAGTAGATATCCCGGGTATGATGAAGTTTGGAACATAAACACATAAATTATAATAAATAATTAAAAAAAAAAATAATATAATAAATTTCCCCACGATTCACTATCGCTCAATTCTGCAAGTGTTCTAATTTACTATCACTGTTTTCTAGCTGGTCTAAAGCCACTTTTGACGCAAAGGGACACTTTTTGGTTGCTATGGACAATCTCCAGTTTCCAGGCACAAAGAACAGTATATATAACATAAAACTGCATGCAAGGCATGGGCCAAAGCACTGGGGACAAAAGGGATGTGAAATGATTTCATACAGTACTGTAATCTGTAAGGTTACAGTACTGTATGTTATAGTTTTTAAATTTTTTTAAATTTGCAGCCAGGCTCCGCCCCGTGCGTCGCGACACTCGCAGGGAACGGAGCTTGGCACAGAGAGGCTTCGGAGGACGACGGAGCCCGCAGACACAGCGGGGGACATCGCAGGATCCTGGGGACAAGGTAAGTAAAGCCGCAACAGGATCCTGCAATGTAATCCCGAGTGTGGCTCAGGGTTACCGCTAATGGTGCTGAAATTTAACCCCGAGCCACATTCGGGAAAACCGTCAGGGAGGCTACAGGAATATCTGGCAAGTACTGGCTGTGGGATACATGCGACAACAGTCTCTCATTTTCTCCATATGTCTGGGCTATGGGGTAGAGTGGGAAGATAGCAGCCTTTCCTTACAAAGAAAAACATCTAGGCCCGGCTAAATTTTGCAACAATACATCTGAAGTCTCCCAAAAGCAGGTGGGGAAATGTGTTCTGGTTTGATAAAACCAAGGTTGAACTTTTTGGCCATAACGCCAAAAGCTATGTTTGGCCGAAACAACACTGCACATCACCAACAGAAAACCATACCTTCAGTGAAGCATGGTGGTGGCAGCATCATGCTTTGGGGCTGTTTTTCTTCAGCTGCAACAGGGGGCCTTAGTCAAGGTAGAAGGTATTATGAACAGTTCCAAAAACCAATCAACATTGGCACAAAACCTTCAGGCTTCTGCTAGAAAGCTGAACATGAAGAGGAACTTCATCTTTCAGCATGACAACAACCCAAAGCATACATCCAAATCAACAAAGATTGGCTTCACCAGAAGGTTAAATTTTTGGAATGGCCCAGCCAGAGCCCAGATCTGAATCCAATTGAAAATCTGTGGGGTGATCTGAACAGGAGATGCCCTCGCAACTGTTTTTGCAAAGAGTGGGCAAATATTGCCAAGTCAAGATGTGCCATGCTGATAGACTCCTACCCCAAAAGACCGAGTGCTGTAATAAAATCAAAAAGTGCTTCAACAAAGTATTTGTTTAAGAGCGTGCACACTTATTCAACCATATTATTTTAGTTTTTTTATTTCTACTCCCCCCTCTAAAAAGGTTTGTTTGTTTTTCAATTGAGATGTACAGTTTATAGGTCACATTAAAAAATGTGGATGAAGTTCTGAAATGATGTATCTTTGTCTCTTTTTTACATCACAGAAACCTGACATTTTAACAGGGGTTTGTAGACTTTTTATATCCACTGTATACCCACTCAATGTTAGCAAACATCTTCATAGCATCTAGTGAAAGCAGGGCCCTAGATCCTACATTGTCAGCTGGGGATTGCATATTAAGGAAAAGCCTTCTAAATAGACTACAGTGGATTTATTTGGCATAAATCCAGCTTGATTGAAATGTACAATAGATGTAATAACCCTATTTAGCCCGAGTGACATGACATCAACATCGGTGTGAATAGAGCACATAACTGATGCGCATGAAAACTGATGTCAACGTGCATGAATAACGGACGTCTCTGCAAGTGAAATCTGTGCAGTTTTCCCTTCAGTACCCATAAGTTTTCATGCATGTATGGTATGAACAAGCCCTTAAGCCGATCATCTTAGAAATTGTAAAAGTTGAGAAAAAAAAAAATCTGCCTTTGTCAGGCAGGCCGCTTGTGAGATTGAGTGGTGTGTGGGGGCCTTCGACAGAGCAAATGTGAGTTTTCTTCCGTGGCTCTCTCGTCTGCTTTCTGCCATAGCTACGAGTAAGGGTAATTCCCTGTGAGGTACTCATGGAGCAGGGTGCAGAACATAGGGCTAGTGTGTCTGGAAGAAAAATACAAGAACCTGGACGTACAGCATCCTATAGTGAAGTCCTTGAGGTGAAAGGAAGTGCCTGAGTACCTTATTCAGGGCTCTAGGCAAAAGTGGCAGTAAATTGTGCAGCCAGTAGCTGATGCAATGCCTGATCCAACAGAGAATAAGCTCTGAGTGGTTGGGTTTAGTGCCAGGTTGGAAAAGTTTACACTGTAGAGTGAATAAACTTTAAAGATAGCCCTGGTTTTTAAAGTAACACACTCAGATACAGGATGACTGTCTTACCTGCCCAAGACCCTGGGTCGTAATATAGGGATCAGGCTTCGCCTGTCACGGTGGATACACCCCAGAGGGGTCTTTAATGACTGGGTTCCATAGGCATGGACGACGTCCCTCGAATTGCATAGTACTCTGCAGCTAACTGCATGTGTTGCAAAGTGCCAAGGTGAGCGCCCATGCAGGATACATTGCTCAAAGCAATATTACAGGTCACCCCCTTGTTATGGGGGTCTAGGTACAGCTCCCAAGGTTTTACCATGGCTGCACTGATCTAGATGCGCTACTTTGTATTAGAAGACAGTGAAGATTTGACTGAAGAATCCAAAAGATAAAATAAATTTAATAAACTGAGTTATTTCTTCATAAAGGGAGAAGAGGTCCATCACCTTAGGACACTAGAAAAAAAAAAAAAAAAATCAAGAGCGGCGTAGAGTAGGGCAGGCATCCAGGGGAGCCTATAACCTAGGCTCTATGAATACTTAGTCTGTGTTCCATAATGTAGAATTCAGATATGTGTGCAAAAAACTAAATGTGTTAACACTAAAGAGTGGACAGAATTACATTTAAATTGAAAAAGCCATGCAAAGTAATTTGACATAGTTGTTACAACGAAATTGTTATTTGAACATACCTTCTGACCACCTCTTTCCAGCCTTCTTCCCTCTTTTGCCCTCTCTTGGGACTGGCTATTGTCAATTTTCCATTGGGAGATGTAAGCGGAGAAGGCCCAGTCTTAGTGCTTGTAGATAACGAATTACCGGTTTCAATAACCGATTCGGATAACCTTCAAACCAGAACAAAAACACCATGTTAATGTTGTTCTATTTACACAACAATTCAAGTAGAATGCTATAAACCAAATATAGTTAAATTTCTTTTAAACAGCTTTATACACAAGTGGAAAAGGGAAAAAAAATAATTGGTACAATACATATATAAACTGCTTAAAAATATGCTCTTTAATATTAAATCAGCATAAACTGGTAGTAAAATACAAACCCCTAATATGAACCTACTTTTAAGGGTTAAAGATGTTGTCACTAGGTGGCACAGGCCCTGCATGGAAATCTGGGCTAAGCAAATATTGTGTAAAATCAAGAATCGTGTGTAGTCTTATTTGAATATTGGTGGCGTTTGTGTGTTTCATACAGATGTGTGCAGCAAACAAGAATGAAAAAAAATGACTGCACATTGCTTTGTGCCACAGTTTCCAGTAATAAAGAATGGTCAATGC
Source organism: Lithobates clamitans (assembly GCA_037952925.1). Classification (NCBI taxonomy): domain Eukaryota; kingdom Metazoa; phylum Chordata; class Amphibia; order Anura; family Ranidae; genus Lithobates; species Lithobates clamitans. Next base: position 2,000,967 of record JBBGZY010001249.1, on the reverse strand, counting down.
TGTAGTCTCGCTCCTTGTTCAAGGGGGGCTTCTTTTGTATCCGCCCACCTCTAGTTTTCTGCAAGCAGCTTGTAATGGCTAGTGTGCAGTAATGATGTCATCACTACTTTTACAAGGAAATATCAGAGTTTGCAAAGAATTTGGCACGTAAAGTGGATTTTCTGACTACTGAGAAATATAATGTATTTGTGTTCAGTCTTATCAGCTAAAAAGAATATTAGTTTGCTCATATTCTTTAATATCCTCTGTTAATGAGGTTAATAGTGGCTGGGGTGTCCTTTGCATAGACAGATGCTCTGCTAAAAAACAATCAAATGCTTTGCATGGAGAAAGAATACAACACTACCCAATTCTCAGACGTGACTCTTGAAACCCATTCACTGTTTTATAAAAGCTAATAAAATACCATGTCTGTACTTGCCTTAAAACCCTTACTTTGGAGTCAATTAAGGTACACCGTCTTAAAACTTCAGGTTATACTGTTGCCCACATGATTGGACACCAGCAAATCAAAAAAAGGTAGATCAGCCCTTCTACTATTAGTATGCCTCAGTTTTGTAACAAAGTTGTACAGAGCGCAATCACAAACTAAGAGGAGTCTGTTATGGACTCCAAGAAAAAGATTTTACAGTTCAAAAATAATAATTTTGCATCTATTAAGGGACACAGCAAGTTTTTAACCTTTGTGATGCCCAAAAGCAGTCCAACCAAGTAGGCAACAAAAAACAAAATAAAAAACCTGTGACCTGCCTGCAACTGAAAAAGCCACCTGAAAGACTTAGGGCTCAAAGCAGTAAATGGATGGGGCTCAAACGGCAACCTGGCAGAAGTTGATATTGTGTGAACAGAATACCAGGTTGAAGCCTTATAAATCTGGGAAACCGTTGACTGATGTTGAAAAGCCCAAGTAGCACTCACAAATCTACTAGAGTGCGCCTTGACAGGAAAAAGGAGAGAACCCGATTCTTAGGACCATAAGCTTGGATGATGGTCTGCCTAAGCCACCTAGAGGTGGTAGAAGAAGCTGATGCACCATTACAAGGTCCATCTAAGATAACAAAAAGGAACCGATCCTTCTAAAAGAAGCAGTGGCAGAGAAATAGACTCTTCCAACCAAACCACATCCAGACAATGAAAAAAATGTCCTTTAGCTGAACAGTGTTTAGACAGAGGGATGGAAAAACAATGTCTTGGTTGAGGTGAAAGGCAAAAACAACCTAAGGTAAGAAGGAAGTCCTAGGACTTACTATACAAAACCAGAAAGGGTTGTTTGCAGGATAAAGCCACCCATTCATACACTCATATCACAAAGGTGATGTATACAAGGAACATTACATTGGGGGCGAGCGTAGAAAGAGGAAGGTCTCTAATGCGTTCAAACAATGCTTTCTGAAGGCACAGAGATCCTGGGATCCATAGAAGGAGGGCTAAAAAAGCTTTGCCCAAATTCTCCCTCCTTTAAAAAGGAGGGGGACAAGGAGGAGACCTGGGAGGAAATGGGGAAAGAGAGCCCAGCAGGCTATCCAGGTTGGGTAAGCCCAGACAAAATACTGCTGGGGCATCCAAGTGGACCTGAAGGTCTCTTCTGTATTATGAAGAGTAACGGTAAGGTCTTCCATTGCCCTGATCTTGTTGACCTTAGAGATTTATTGGGTTGGAACATTTGTTTTCACTATAGCAGAATACAGGCCTTCACCGCGTTCAAAAAATGAATGGCCAGGGAAGATATGTATTTCTTAAATCGGTCTTTCTGAAAAGGTGCAACAGGCAGGAGGTAGGGACATAGCTCACATCTACCAAAGTGAGTTGTTTGATGATGCCTGTCACATCCTGCCAGAAGAGTCTTACTTTTGAGTACTGCCAAAACATGTGAAACATGGCGCCCTTCTCCCATCCACATCTCCAGCAGTCACTAGAGCCCTGAGGGGAAAAATTATTTGGAGGGTAACCTGCATGTGTACCGCCCAGCCAGAATCTTGTAGCTCGTTCCCTGGAGCATGGTTGCTATAGAAGATTTATGGTCAAAGTGAAGGACTTGTAAAGGTGGAGCCTTAACCACTTCAGCCCCGGAAGGATTTTCCCCCTTAAAGACCAGGCCCTTTTTTTGCGATACGGCACTGTGTTATTTAAGCTGACGACCCTGTACTCAAATAAAATTGATATCCTTTTCCCCACAAATAGAGCTTTTTTAGTGGTATTTAATCGCCTCTGCGGTTTTTATTTTTTGCGCTATAAACAAAAAAAAGACTGACAATTTTGACAAAAAAAAATACTTATTTTCTTCTATAAAACCAACCCAATAAAAAAAAAAAACCAAACAAAAAAAAAAAAACAATGAATTTCTTCATCAATTTAGACCAATTTGTATTCTGCTACATATTTTTGTTAAAATAAATATCCAAAAAAGCATTTGCTGATTGGTTTGTGCAAAAGTTAAAGCGGCTACAAGAAAGGGGGTTGATTTATGGCACTTTTATTATTTTTTTTTTTACTAGTAATGGTGGTGATCAGCGATTTTTAGCGGGACTGCAACATTGCGGCAGACAGATCGGACACTTTTTGGGAACCAGTGACATACCAGTGATCAGTGCTAAAAATATGCACTGACACTGGCAGGGAAGGGGTTAACATCAGGGGTGATCAAGGGGTTAATTGTGTTCCCTCAGAGTGTTTCTTTGTGGGGGGGATGGGCTGCCTGGGACAACACACAGATCCGTCTTCCTGCATAGCAGAAAAAGTGGATCTGTGTGATCCTGTCAAAACGGAGATCTGCCTCGTTTACTATGGCAGATCCCCGTTCTGTCACTGCAGGGAACGATTGCGGGCAGCTGGCAGATTGCTGTGTACAAGCCAACGTACCGCTACTGCGATTTGCGCAGTCGAGCCAATCTGCCGTAGTATAACTGGGGGGGCTGGTCGGCAAGCCGTTAAAGTGTAAGTTCACCTTTACAGAAGGTAAAGGTGGGGGGTGGGATGGGGTCCTGTGTAAGTTCACCTTACAGATTTTTCTGTAAAGTTGAACTTACCCTTTAGGTCAACTTCCAGATGCTCTGTGGTTTGAGGAGCTAGGGGCTCCTGAAAAAGATGGTTTTTGGACATCACGCTGTGAAAGTATAACCTTCCTACCTGTGACGTCTTTGATAGATTGGTCAAGTGCCTCAACCAAACAGATGCGTTTGGAAAGATATGTGAAGTGTCTTTAGCAGCCAGCTTCAGCTGCCCCAAGCTTTTAGCCAAAAGATTCTGTGCATGTGAATGGAGATAAGAGCCATTCTGGAAACGTGCCATATAACTTGTTCTGGGGTAGCGGCCTCCAAACTACGACCCTTTGCTTACCTTTATCTGGCCCTTGGGGCACTATTCCATCCACTGACACCAACAATGGGGCACAATTCCTCTAACACACACCAAAAATTGGGCACTATTCCTTCCACTGACATCAAAACGATGAGGCACTAGTCCTCCCACTGACACAAATAGCACATGGTTTACTCCCACTGGCCACAGTCCAGCCCCCATAAAGTCTGCAGGACAGTAAACTGGTCCTTTGTTTAGAAAGTTTATAGTTCTAGGGCATCTACATAGAAAAGTAGAGCAGAATTAACTGCTATGTGACAGCATGATCCTGAAATACAGGATCATGTTGGTGGTTGCCCTATTCAAGTTAGCTGCAGTATGACATACTGAAATTGCAGCTAGAGATGTTGCTAGGGAGTCTGCCCTAGCACCTTATAAGAGCTCTATGTGGAAGACACATTCAAGTATGTGACCAGTGGTGTGATGTAATACCTTGTCATTCATCTGAGAAAAAGCTCTGAGTACTTGAATTGTAGCACAAAGTTTGAAAAGTCTGCACATTAAAGTCAATACATTCTAAACATCGCCCTGCTTTAAAGTAACGGTCAAAGACACAGGGTGACCCTGTTTTACCTGTCCACAACGCTAGACTATATAAAGTCCAGGCTTTGCCCGGCACTGTAGGCATATCCTCGAAGGGATCCTCAGGAACTGGGTTCCATAGCGATGGATCATGGCCCTGGACCTGTATAGCACTCTGCGACTAACATGTCTCGCCAAATGCCAAGGTGAGAGCCCATGCAGGATCCAATGCCCAAAGCACCATTAACAGGCCGTCACTTTAACGTGGTAGCCAGGTACATCTTCCAAATTTTACAGAGGTTGTGCAAACTGGATACACTGCTTCTGTGTTGGCATTTGAAGACAGCGAGGGATTAAATAATCAAAGCTAAAACAAACAAAAAGAATAAAAAATTAGTTGAGCTAAGGGCGATTTTCTCTGTGAAGGAGAAGATGTCCGACGGACAGTAGAAACTGAGGACTATAGGGTTAAAGGTGAGGTGCCCAGTGGTATATCCTCTAAAGCTTTGCTGGTGTCCAATTACCTGAAGGAACATGCCTATATCCAGGGTGTATGAATATTCTGGCAGTGTCTCAAGATTTAAGAGTTTTGATTGCTTTTTACAAAATAATTTGTACATCAAAATTGACTGGATCAATGCAGACATTTTACTGCCTTTGTAACACTGACAGTGGTTTCACACAATGCATCGAACACTATGTGCACATGGCCATCATTTTCAAGTACAGGCCAATGGCCAATTTGTTTTCCATAAATCAAGCTAAATTTTATTACTTTTGAGGGTTTTTATCAAGTCTGCATTATATAAAAAACAAAACAAAAAACACAACACTTACTTTATTGAGGTTTTAGATGATATTTTTCTTTCTTCTTTTGGAGAGGAGACAAGCACCGATGGTTTCTTTTTGCTTTGCAAACTGCTGTCATTGATGGTAGAATGATTGTCGCTCTTATTGCTGCTGTTGCTGCTTTCATCACTGCAGCTGGAGATCCTCATGTTATCACTGTCTCCGCTTTCACTGGTACTACTACTTTTGGACTCTCCATTTAGCTTTTCTTGCTGCCCATAAGAAATGGGAAGCTGGTCTTCAAATATAATCTGCACGTTTTCTGCAATTTTGTTCTTTCTGCTTTTCCGCTTTGTGCCGCTTGTGGCAATAGTATTGTTTCTTTTTCCATGCGAACCCGCCAAAGTGGTCCATGTAGCAGATATGCCAATAGTGGTAGTGGTGGTTGCACTAGGTGGTTCTGTAACAACTGGGGGCTCATCTAAAGAAGTAAATAAAAAGTTATGAAGTTTAAGTGTAAATTAAATTCACAGCTATAAATTAAGGTTACTAGAAAGCAGATGTACTACCAACATTTTTTGTTGCTTTTAAAATGTATGCACATGGTAAGTTTATCAACATATACTATTAAAAAGAAAACCTAATGGCAACATCTGAATAACCTTATGTAAGCTAAAGGATCTAAATATTGAACACCTGTGTTTTTTGTTAATCAAGGGAATGTGAAAAATAGTATACATGCCAAAGTTTATTGGAATTCACCGCATTTGAAAACAGATGTATATGGACTTTGCGGGTAGGGAAAAAAGGATGCATATTAAGTCTGACAGATTTATTTTAGTTCAGAAAGTATGTCATTTATTTTTATTTTTTTAATACCACAGCATTTTTTCTGTGAAAACAGCATTTTTGTTGCTTTTTCTACCATGCCAGTTAGTTTGATCTTTTAAAATAGAGAATACAGTTGAAGAGGTTCTTGAAAGGGATATATGAGGAAATGGCTTACAAGTTTCACCCAATTAACAAGGCCCCTCTGTTTTACGTAAACCTAATAATGCAATTATTATTATTATACAGGATTTATATAGTGCCAACAGTTTACGCGCTTTACAACATTAGGGAGGACAGTACAAGTACAATACAATTCAATACAGGAGGAATCAGAGGGCCCTGCTTGTTAGAGCTTACAATCTAGGAGGGAGGGTCAAGTTATACAAAAGGGTAATAGCTGTGGGGGGATGAGCTAATGGAGAAAATAGTGCAATTGTAAGATGGAGGCAGGATAGGCTTCTCTGAAGAGGAAAGTTTTCAGGGATCGCCTAAAAGTGGATAAATTTGGAGACAGATTGGGGTAGCGAATTCCAGAGGATGGGCGAGGCTCGGGAGAAGCCCTGGAGGCGGATATGGGAGGAGGTGATGAGGGAGCTAGAGAGCAGGAGGTCCTGGGAGGAACGGAGAGGGCGATTACGTTGATATTTTGAGACTAGGCTAGTGATGTAGCTGGGGGCAGAGTTGTGGATGGCTTTGTAACTTGTTAGTATTTTGAATTTAATTTGTTGGGCGAGTGGCAGCCAATGGAGGGATCGGCAGAGAGGGGTAGCAGACACTGAGCGGTTTGTAAGGTGGATGAGTCTGGCAGCAGCATTCATGATGGACTGAAGGGGGGATAGTCTATTTAAAAGGTAAGCCAATGAGGAGGGAGTTGCAGTAGTCGAGGCGAGAGATAACCAGGGAGTGAATCAGGAGCTTTATGGTTTCATTGGTTAGAAAGGGACGTAGTTTAGAGATGTTGCGGAGGTTGAGGCGGCAAGCTTTGGAAAGTGATTGGATGTGGGGCCGAAAGGAGAGTTCAGAATCCAGGATAACACCTAGCACCCTGACATGTGGGGACGGGTGGATGGTTTTGCCATTGCTCTTGACAGAGAAGTCAGGGGAAGAGGCACGCAGGGGAGGAAATATTATAAGCTCGGTTTTGGCCAAGTTGAATTTGAGGAAGTGGTGTGACATCCATACAGATATGTCGGTTAGTAAGTTAGTGATGCGTGAGGAGACTGATGGAGTGAGTTGAGGGGTGGAGAGATAGATTTGTGTGTCGTCAGCGTATAAATGATATTGAAAGCCGTGAGAGGCTACCAGCTGACCCAGGGAAGAGGTGTAGATTGAAAATAAAAGAGATCCAAGAACAGAACCTTGGGGGACCCCGACAGGGAAGAGGAGTGGAGGAAGTAGAATTGTAAGTGACACTGAAGGTGCGTTGGGATAGGTAGGATGAGAGCCACTGAAGAGCAGTCACGGAGACCGAGGGAGTAAAGTTTTTTGAGGAGGAGGGGGTGGTCAACCGTGTCAAAGGCAGCTGAAAGATCCAGAAGTAGGAGTACAGAATAGTGTCCGTTGGTTTTTGCAGTTAGTAGGTCATTTGTGAGTTTTAAAAAAGCAGTTTCTGTGGAGTGTTGAGGGCAAAATCCAGATTGAAGGGGATCAAGAAGGTTGTTTTTAATGAGGTGGTCACTCGGTTGTAAACCAGGCGTTCAAGGAGTTTAGAGGAAAAGGGAGCAAGAAGATAGGGCGTAGGTTGTTAAGATTGGTAGGGTCCAAGGACGGCTTTTTAAGTATGGGGGTGACCAGTGCATGTTGTAGAGCATTGGGGAAGATGCCAGAGGTGAGGGAGAGATTGAAGATGTGGGTTAGAGAGTGTAGGATGGAGTCAGAGGGCGACCATAGCATATGAGAGGGAATAGGGTCCAGGGGACAGGTGGTTGGGTGGGCAATGGAAAGGAGTTTAGCAACTTTGTCGTAGCAGATTTGAATAGGGGGAGAGTCAGTTGTACCTGCTGACATGGGGTCTTAGCAGGGGGAGATACCTGTAGAGTGGAGATTTCAATTGGCATATCAAGCACAAAAAATAGCTAAATTTTTATTGGTATGAATATTACAAGGTCACACATGGTACCTGTTCTGGTGACATCAATAAAACACAAAACACGATTAATTACCTTCAATCTTCTGCTTTTCTTTCTCAAGAGCAGCTTGAAGCTCGAAGTTTTCTTTATTTTTGGCTTCAATTTCCTCTAGTTTTCTCCTCTGCTCCTCTTTCTTCTTTCGTCGCTTTTCCTTCCTTTTTTCTCGCTTTGCAGCCAGCGCCAACCTTCTGCTTTCTTCTCGTAGCTAAAAATAAGATTCAGAAAGTTAGTGTATAGGTTAGAGGAATTTCAAAACTATACCAGAATAATTTAAAAGTACTCATGTGCCAAGAGCTCGTGTATTTCACATTCATTACCTTTTCTAAATCAAGCTCTTCCAAGAGGATGCTAGCATTCTTGTTAGCTTCTGCTGCCTGCCTGTCTTTGGCTTGTACAATGGATTCCATACAGAGATGGCACTTCTTTAACATTTCCTGAAATAGCATAAAATAGGTTATTAAAAAAGGCCAACTCAAACTACTAGACTAAAATGCAACCAACATTCTAATAAAACTTTTCTTTATTACCAAAATATTTGAAATCCACAGAAAAATGTCTAAGCATGCACTTCAGTGAAATGACTGTGTAAACCATGAGTTATATGCAGGCTACATTCAGGAGATTGAATGCTGGCTAGAACTTGGCTAGGGCACCTCCTAGTAAAAGCTAAACAAATCCACCTACTGAGCGAGACTTCAGTTCTTTAGCAAGCAATAAGCAGTAAACACTGGAACACACAGGGGAGGGTTCTGTACTGTCCACCAAGATAAGGAATTCGGAGGAGGGCCTGGAATTGCACAGTAGATCGCCACACAAGATTACAGCCATCTTTCCCTGGAAGTAGGAGGAGATACCTGGATTGACAGGTATCCGCTCCCCCCTCCCTCCTGAAAGGTGCCAAATGTGGCACAGGAGAGGGAAGGAATGCGATACGCGGAAGTTCCATTTTTGGATGGCACTCTGCTTTAAGCTAATTGGAGACCGACAAAGCTATTGAACATCCCCTGAGCATACCCCTATAATCCTAACTCACTCTATGAGATCTCAGATTTTTTTTAGCAAGCAATGCAAAGTATCTCAGGAACAGGGGGAGAGAGGCCTGTGTCATGTACTGGACTCAAGGATATGGAATTTACAAGTCTTGCAATAAAGTAAAGGCTGATTTTTGACGCTGAAGATGAAGCCTGGGGGGAGAGATAAAGCACCCTTTATTTAGAGTAGGCAAAAGTCCAGGTGAAAAGGAAAGGGGGGTTCTGAAATTTTTCCATTGTGGATAAAAAAAAATTTCTTCTGTGGCTTTTTTTTTTTTACACTTTTTTTTGACACAACTACATCAGCCCTCCAAAGGCAATAGAGTAAAGGTGTCTTATTGGCAGCTGTCAAGGCCTTTAGCTATAAGATGCTTTGCACCAAAAGAGAGGCTATTCTGGAAATTTGTGTCACGACTTGTTCTAGTGAATCAACACAAAATTTGGCCCTAGAATACAGAATTCAGTTGATTGTTTACTGTCCTACTCCAATTAGCTGCAGTTTGACTGATCCGGATGCACTGCTCCTATTCTTATAACAGAAGCCTTTAAAGCGCTGATTGAAGAATACAAAATAAAATGGAAATTAAAGAAAGCTGGTTAGGCACTCCGAGTGGGTGGGATTTTAGGGGTATTCCTAGGAACCATATCCAGCAAAGCTTTTGCTAGTGACCAATTACCTGAAAGTAGCAGCCCAGCCTGTGTCCTCAGGACAGAAGGAAAAAGATAAAATTCTCACTTGAGGTGGAAAAACTACTACCTTGGGTAGAAAAGGCAGTCTTAGGCTCAAGACCTTGCCCCTGTGCAATACAAGAAAAGGCTCAGAAACCTACCCAACAGATGTAATTGCCACTTGTAAGGCAATCTTACAAGAGGTCTCCTGAAGAAACCTCTGATTGGCTCAAATGGGGGTCTCTGGAGTACAGAGAGCACCAGGTTCAGATCTCAAGGTGGAAGAGCCAGTTTGAAGAAAGGCAAAGAAACAGCAGACTCTGCAGCTCAGAAGTTAGTCCATGTAAACAGGCCTTCTATGTGCAATAATAGATCTTGAGGGGAGGTAAATTTCCTCACTCTAAGGTGGGAATGACTAAATCAAATATACCCCTACCCTTCAGAACCTAGATTTCAACAGCCATGCCATTAATGCCAGCCTCTGCGAATCAGATTGAAATTGGGGACTTTGCATCAGCAAATCTGGCCTGTTTGAGCCAAGGCTGGTTCGCCAGGAGTCTGGGTATATCAGTGTACCACGTCGTCCTGAGCGAATTCAGTGTGAGGGGGATCACCTGAACCCTTTTTACCACCATCTTGCACAGCAGTTAAGGGAGAATCTTTATTGGGGGGAGGTCATAGATTAGCTTGTATGGATGCCAAGGAATTACAAGGGCATCGACTGCAAAGGCTAGGTAATGCCTTATACTGGTTACAAATCTGTGCAATTTTGTCATTAAACATGGAGGCCAGGGTGTCCACATTTGGATTTCCCCCATCACTGATAGATTCTGAAAGCTTGAGACCATTCCCCCAGGTCTATATGTTGACAGCTTAGGAAGTCTGTCTGCCCACAACAGGGATGTGGATAGCAGAAGAGACCTGGAAGGTGAATTTCAGCCCAGAAAGTTACTAATTTGTTTCTTTTAGGGCGGCTCAAATTTTGGAGCCTTCTTTATGGTTTATGTAAGTCACTACAGTGGCATTATTCGACTGCACCCTGACTGGGTGACCTTGCAGAAGAGGGATTGTAGGGACAATCAGATGGGGAGTCTTGCAGAATGTTGATAGGGAGTCTTGACTCCGCTAAAGACCATGTCTGCTGGACATTTAGACTGCATTCACACATGAGCGTTTCAAAGTCGCGCGTTTTTGCAGCGATTTTGTACAGTTCACCTATGCAAAAAGCTGAATATGCCTGTAATCTGCCCCAAAGAAGCTCATGTTCTTTTTTGAGCTTAAGGCGTTTTGCTTCAGGTGACAAAACGCTCAGATGTGAACAGGTGCCATCGAAATGAATGGGATTTTGCTTGTTGGGCGTTTTTTTCTGGCTTTTTACAAGTATTTTAAGAGCTGAAAACGCTCAGGTGTAAATGCAGCCTTAGGGTATTGTACATTTTCCACAGGGCTGGTAAAGGTAGCATACCGTTACCACCTTCCAGGGTATGAGAAGGAATTACTTTCTGGACACTTGGGCAAAATTGGAGATTCACCATGACAGGAAGAAACTTGTCTGTCTGGATCGACACATAGGACAGTCCAAGGATATTGAGTAAAGAGAGAGACGGAAGGGAAGCAGTATTATAAGACATTTCTTTGGGACAAGGAAACTGCTTTAACCTGAGCTATGGTTTTAGGTTATGTGCAGGCCATTGGCAGAGCGCGTGTTATTTGGCGTTTTTGTCCCAGCTCCCTTGCACCTGTGATTAGCTGTTGCTAAAGCGAGGGAACCCACAGTGAGGCACTCACAGAATGGATGTGAAAGGCATTGGGGTTTGCATGCCTGGAACATAGGGGTGCACCCAACGGAAATTTTGGTGCCAAAACTGAAAATGAAGAATGCACTAGGCCGAAAACCGAAAAGGACAGGTTTTAAAAAATATTAATATTGTTATATAGAATTGTATTATATTCAACTTTTTAATTAATATCAATTTAAATTAATATGTATTTATTGTTGGCACCTTTAGTGCAAAAAAGGTCAAGAAAAATGCAGTCTCTAACCATCTCTTGCATCATGTCCGCAGTCCAACGTAAAAACCTACACTAATAGTATTAGCAAAATTTCCATTCGGTGCATCTCTAGCAGACATGATACAGAAGATGATCAGAGACTGCAGACATGATACAGAAGATGATCAGAGACTGCAGACATGATACAAGAGATCAATGCAGCCTCACCAGTGCCCACCAGATCGATGCAGCCTGCCAGTGCCCACCAGATCGATGCAGCCTGCCAGTGCCCACCAGATCGATGCAGCCTGCCACTGCCCAACAGATCGATGCAGCCTGCCACTGCCCAACAGATCGATGCAGCCTGTCAGTGCCCAACAGATCGATGCAGCCTGCCAGTGCCCACCAGATCAATGCAGCCTGCCAGTGCCCACCAGATCAATGCAGCCTGCCAGTGCCCACCAGATCAATGCAGCCTGCCAGTGCTCACCAGATCGATGCAGCCTGCAAGTGCCCGGATCAGAACGGTGGTCTCAGTGGGTCACAGAGTGGATCTGAATTGCCCGGGCCACAGTAACAATGTCCTGCCTCCTGTGATCACGTCACACTTATTCAATGTCCCGCCACTACACAGGAGGCAGGACATAGTTACTGCGGCCAATGCAATTCAGCTCTGTGACACACGGAGATCACGGCGCGGGAGGACTGGGCGCACAAGGATGACACTACCGAAATAGCCGGCACCCGGGGCGGCCCCTGCTGCCCTTTCTGTGTCAGCTTTTTTTCTTTTTGCCGATACCAAAAACACCTTTTTTCGGCCGATAATTTTCAGCGTGCCAAATTTTCGGTGCATCCCTACTGGAATACAAGAGCCACTATAGCCCAGGCACTGACCATGTTCCTTGGCTGTTTCCTGTAGCAGAAGCAGCAGGAAGTGCAGCAAGCATATACATTTTTATAAAATATATCAGGTGAAAGTGTGTCAGGCAGGAGATGTGCTGTAACTACGTCATCACCCTGGGACTAAGTGCAGAAGGGAAAAGAATGTCAAAATTTAAAATTACATAAAAATACTTATGGTGCCAAAGGCAATATAGATTTTCCATGTCACTGGGCCTGTTGGGGGTCTAGGCTTCGCAAGTGGCAGCGGGCAAAACCTGAAGGGATCTTTAGGATCTGGGAACCATGAAGATCACAGCCTTAGACCTCTATAGCACCCTGAGGCCAATTACACACACTGCAACATGTCAAGGCAAGTGCCTAAACGCAGGATCTAGGGCCCCAAGCAAACATTATAGACTGACCCCTAACCAGTGGCATCTGGGTGTGGTCCCCAAGGTAAACACAGATGGTTTCTGATCTGGAGACTGCTGGATAGACCAGGGTAAGAATCAGTCCCAAGAAGAGGAGGATTGGGGCAGCTCTGAGCAAAACAGAGTATTCAAGTGATTCTAAAGCCTTAAGGTTTTTCAACATAATGCTTTCTATGCATTAAAGTGTTTATTAACCCAAAAAAAAAATCATGTTTCCTTAAAACATGCTATACAGCACAGCGCTTGTGCGGTGTCATTTGCCCACCTGTAATACCTAGCTGATCCTGCACGTTTCTACCCCCCTCTCTCTGCACTGACTCCCGATATATCAGGGCTGCTGACACCAGAGTGAACAGTACGTGCCTTAGTCATCCACAGCCTGATCTCCTGTGTCTGTCTCCCTCAGTCTTCTCCCCCCTCCCCTCTCTGCCTGTCAGTTCACCGATCCTCTCCTCCTGCATCTCATTTATAAAAACATGCAGAATAGCAGCTTACTTCAGAGCGACATCTGGCGCCCACATGACTGCCCAGTGTCCCCCCTCCTCTTCTTGGCTAATGTCAGCGGGGGTTTCCCAGCACCTCCCCCTGCAGCTATCACATTAGGAGAGGAGACCTGTGGGCAGTCAGCTGAGCCCCGAATGGCGCTCTGAAGTAAGCTATTATACTGCATAATTTTTATAAATGACATGCACTGCAGAACCTAATGTTATATATCAGAGGGAACTGTAGAAAAAAAAAATGACCTTAAACACTTTAAGGGAAAAACCTTCTGTTCTGCAGAACTTGGCAACACTCAGTTGTACTTAAGTTGTGTTTAAAATTAGTTTCATAACATGTAACTTGTTAAGAGGATACATTATGCCAAATCAACGATAATTTACTCATCCAGTACTATCCAACCTCAAGGTTGCCTTTTGCAAAATATAACTTCAGGAGATTACAAATACAAGAATAACAAACTTAGATTTGAGAAGGTTGTCGAATGTGTACTAGTCAATGATTTATTCATATCAATTTACCTTATCTGTAATGGTGGCAATATACCTCATGCACTCAGAGTCTGAGGGAAACTGGTTTACCTCTTTCACAAGGTAACGTACCACTTTAACATGACCCTACAACACAAAGAAAATACAGCTAAATGGAAAGCACTCAAATAATGCATATATTTAAAAAGCATGTATACCACAATCTGTGCATGTGCACTTTTAAAATATTGAAAGTAAAGAGGTTACAAAAACAAAAAAGCAAAAAGTACCTTTCTAAAAGCTGCCATGAGGGGGGTAATCTTTCTATTGTCTGCTGCATCTACATCTGCTCCAGCTTGCACAAGTAGTTGAACAACATCCAAATGACCTCCGTTTGCTGCTAGCCAAAGTGGAGTGTTCCCCTTTTTGTTTCGTACATCAATATGAGCTCCCCTGTAATAACAAAACGGTTTAAAAATACTGCCTTGTATCCATGCTGTTGAAATACTTAATAGTAAAAAAAAAAAACATTCAGTTTCACGTCTAAAATGGTAACCTGTCTTATCTGGATGTAAGGTCATTAAAGAGAACCCAGGGTAAAGATAAAAACTGGAGTAAGAATTGCACAAACCCAACAGTCATTTTTGACTATTCACAGTATTATAGCGAGAGGTTCTATGATCCTATATGCCCACATCCTGAACATCGTACACAGATCAGTAATTGTTTGTAGCAGAGGATTTTAAAGGGACATAGGTAATGGCATCACAAACACTAAAATCATAGCATTATACAAATATTAAACGTACTCATACATCTTCATTTGAAATGTATTGAGAGGACATATGGAATTACAGCTTGTTAACCCCCTTCATCACTAACGCAAATATGCAGGCTTCAGCTTGAAGGGGTTGTACCGGGGTGATGCATGCAGCTGCACGCATCCCCCCAGTTACTTTTTTTTTTTTAGAGCTGACAGTCTGCTTTCATGTGATGACAACTGATGCGGCTCAGGGGCAGGTGTGCTAGTCTAGATGTAATCATCTCAGAGTCCTTATCTTTACATCAGTCAACCCCCCCCCCACCCCCAATCACAGAGTCCCCCAATTACAGTGTCCCCTCTTCATATTAAAACCCTACCTTTCGACAACAGCAGTGAGACAGAGGGTGGGAGGTGGAGCAGGACTGAAAGAGGAAGACGTCTGTCCTCTCCTAATTGCTGGAGATGGCCTTGTGTGCCACCTGCCGTGGATTAGTGTCATGCACTGAATGGTGCAGGTGGGCCAGACACCAACACCAAAGCAACAAATGACATGGCGAGTCCTGCCCTAGCGTGTCATGGGTTATAATGGTAAATGCAGCCCATACCTGGCAGAAACGTTTCCTTACTGCCACCAGAAGAAAATCACACCAGCCCCGGTCAATCCACAAAAGGGTTAGGTCCCTACCCAGTACTGACCATGCCCAGGCACTGAAATGGGAGTAAGAAAAACAAAAACACCTACTACTAGCTACTAAGTGGCATGTCTCCTCCGGACAGAGGAAACACAAACTGCCCAGTTGAGCAGGACATCCTTTTAAAGTGTTTTTTTATGATACGATTCCTGTTGGAGGAGCTGCTTTTGTTCTATCCTGGAAACGACTTGGGAAAGATATTTTAATGTATATAGTTTTTGCTCCTCCAGATACAAAGGGAGACTGCTGTCAACATTTAGCATGGTGAGAGAGATTTAAAGAATGAAGTGGGCTACATATGTAATTACTATAAAAACTACAAAGAAAAGTGTAAAAACTTTAGAATCATTTAAAAACAGCCACTGAAGCTACCTGCTAATTAGAAGCTCGCAGAACTTGTAGTGCCCCTTGTCTGCTGCGATGGTCAGAGCAGTATCCCTCGAAGATGG
The DNA here is from genome assembly GCA_037952925.1 of Lithobates clamitans. NCBI lineage: Eukaryota > Metazoa > Chordata > Amphibia > Anura > Ranidae > Lithobates > Lithobates clamitans. The sequence goes on along the minus strand of JBBGZY010001249.1, from coordinate 1,985,462 downwards.
CACTGGAGGAGCATTGACATCTGCACCTTTATCAAGAAGAACCCGTCCCACTTCTGCATAACCACCAGAAGCAGCTTCCATTAAGGGAGTCAGACCAGTCTGTAAAATAAACCATTATGGGAGCAGAAGGCACAGAAGTTGAAGCAATTTGCTAAATCGGTCAATTATTGCTTAGAAAGAAAAAAAAAGGTCTAACAGAAGAGGAAAATGAGAGAATAAATTAGGGGGAAACAAAAATAGGATTTTTATAACCGCTTACCTGTAAAATCCTTTTCTTGGGAGTACATCACGGGATACAGAGCACCATAGTAATAACTATATGGGTTATAGGCCACATTTAGGTGAATGGATACTGGTATAACCAAAAAGGAAACAGGAAGTACCCCTCCCGTACTGGGAGTATCTCAGTTTTTGTAGCAAAGCAATATATACACATATCCCAATAAGAGGGGAGGGACCTCTGTGTCCCGTGATGTACTGCAAGAAAAGGATTTTACAGGTAAGCGGTTATAAAAATCCTATTTTCTTTATCGTACAGCACGGGAAACAGAGCACCATAGTAATAACTATATTGGATGTCCCAAAGCAATGCCACCTGAGGGGAGGGAAACACAAAGCAAATAGCCGCCGCCAGGCGTGAGGACCTACACTGCTGCCTGCAGCACACTGCGCCCGAAGGTGGTGTCCTCCTGCCATCTTACATCCATTTGATAGAATCTCGTGAATGTATGTACTGACGACCAAGTAGCGGCCTTGCAAACCTGAGCCACAGAGGCTTGGTGATGCACTGGCCATGAAGCACTGACTGCCCTGGTAGAGTGCGCTTTAATCTTAAAGGGAGGAACCCTTCTTCTTAGTCAGGCCATAAGCCTGACTAATCACCTGACAAATGAACCACTTAGCAACAGTAGATTTAAATGCTGCCTGACCCTTTCTAGGGCCTTCTGTCAACACAAACAAAACATCAGTTTTCCGTATCTGAGCAGTCGCTTAAAGATAGGCTTTAATTGCTCTCACTACATCGAGAGAATGAAATATTTTTTTCTTCTGCAGAACGAGGTTCTGGGAAAAAGGAAGGCAAGGAAACTTCTCAATTCAGATTAAAACCAGACACTACCTTTGGCAAAAGGGTTGGGTGCGGACGCAGCACAACCTTATCCTTGTGAATGATTAAGTATGGCTTTTTACAGGAGAAAGCAGCCAATTCTGATACTCTTCTTGTAGAGGTTATCGCAACTAGGAATACCAATTTCTTTGTCAAAAGGATCAAAGGAATATTCTGTATAGGTTCAAAGGGTTGTCTTTGCAACACCAACAAAACCAGATTCAAATCCCATGGGTACAAGGGAATTCTAACTGGCGGAGTTATCCCTTGTATGAATGCCTGGACTAAAGAGTGCAAAGCAAGCGGCCTTTGGAAAAACACTGCCAAGGTCAAAATCTGACCCTTAATTGTACTCAAGGCCAGCTTCATTTCTACTCCTAATTGTAGAAAGGCCAGAATTCTTCCTATGACATACTTACGAGGTGAAGTAGGCCTTCCAGACCCTGTAACAAATTGACCTGGAGGCCAGCTTCCTGGCATTAAATCAGGGTTGTTACTACCGAACCTAAAAGCCCCTGATTTTTTAGTATGTGGGCTTCAATAGCCACACTGCTAAATTTAGCGTTTGTAAGGCAGGGTGAAATACCGGTCCCTGCAACAGCAGGTCCGGACGAGTTGGAAAAGTCAAAGACTCCCCTACTGCCATTCTCATGATTCCTACATACCAGGGTCTTCTGGGCCATGCCGGGGCCACTAGGAATACCTTCTTCCCTGATCCTGTGAAGCAGCCGTGGTAGCAGCTGAACTGGAGGGAATGCATAAAATCAGTGAAAACTGATTCCACTGGATCACTAAGTTGTCCAACTTCTTGTTGAACCTAGACGACACTAGATCTTCGTCTGGCGTGCCCAATCTTTGGCATATGGCCAAAAAGACATTGGGATGTAGAGACCATTCTCCCGGCAACAACTGTTGATGGCTCAAAAAATCTGCCTGCCAATTTTCCACTCCCGAAATGTAAACTGCAGATAGGCAAGGAACATGTTTCTCTGCCCAAGACAGAATATGGTCCACCTCCCTCTGGGCAGCGTGGCTTCTGGTGCTTCCTTGGTGATAAATATAGGCTACTGCTGTGGCATTGTCGGATTGTATCCTGACAGGAGCATTCCGCAACCTGGACGTCCAGGCTGTTTAAAAACAGCTCCCTGTTTTTAAACTCCTTGCAAGGAACTTGTTTATATGGATGCCTGTATGGCAGATTTTAATAAAGGAGAGTCAAACCTTTTTACACTATTGGAGCATTTCTTCTTTTTTGGATACTCATTATCGCTGTGCGTGAACTCTTTCCATTGATGACCATCTGCTGTTACTTATTCCACGCTTCTGGACGGGACCCATCCACAGAAAGGACAACATTCAAAGTGGAGGTTTTTCATGCCTTTTATTAAGGGCTGTCTGGTAAGCCTTTAATCTTCCTATGGCGACGGGTCTATTGTGGTGGAAGTCATGGATTTACCCAAACAGGGACTCACATATTTATGGACACTATATGAATATTAAGCACGATATATTTTAGTGTGATAAAGTTTTGCGGTGGGGATAGACGCGCACTTAATCCAACACCACAGTTCGCTACTATATTGGAGCATGTATGGACAATATGTGCTAATTTGATTTTTTTTCACCAGTGAATCATTGTGCACTGTGGTTTTTCTTTTTTATTGTTTGTCTATATCTAGCGCTGCACTTTTCTTTATATGTCTCAGATAACTGACTGTTCTGGACACCCCTTGATTTACCCTGCTATTGACTGATCTACCAGTAGCAGGTTGTCTAGGTGTGCTATTACTGCTATACCCTAGCCCCTTAGTCTTGCTGATACTGGGGCTAACACTTTTGTAAACAGCCGGGGAGCAGTGGCTAATCCGAAAGGCAAGGCCACGAACTGAAAGTGGCACTGCTCTACCGCAAACTACAGAAACTTCTGGTGAGCGGGAAATATTGGCACATGTAGATACGCATCCGTGATATCTATGGATGCTAAAACCTCTCCTCCCCGTAGGGTGGAAACAACTGACCGAATCGACTCCATTCAGAAGATGCGGATGTTTAGGAAGCGATTCAGATTCCTGAGATCTAGAATGGGTCTGACATCTCCATTTGGTTTTGGTACCATAAAGAGATTTGAATAAAACCCCATGTCCCCCTCTTCTGAGGGAACCTCGATTATCACTGCCTGATACAGTAATCGTTCCAGTGCCAGAAATAAGGACTTTTTCTTTACTGGGTCCTTGGGAACGTTTTATCTTAGAAAACGCAATGGTGGAAACTCTGGGAACTGTAGTTTGTAGCCTAGGGCTACTACAGAGAGGACCCACTTGTCTTGGATTTCTTCTTGCCAACTTCCAACTTCTTATCAGCTGTTCACTAAATACATGTACATTGTCCACTTGGACAAGTTAAATTCCTGTTCACAGAGGAGATAGCCGCATCTACTGCTGGCAAATCCCATCTCTTTGAGAACTTTTTCTCAATAGGATAAAGAATTGAAAATCTTTTAGAAGGAAAAAACTGCTTACCTGGGTGATCCCAATCAGCATAAATCAGTTGCTTCAGTAACGGGTGCATAGGGAAAGCATGAGAACCCTGTGGGGGTTTTAGTGAACCCAAGGAGGGGAAGAAAACATCCTCCACCTCTGCAGGAGGCAATTTATATCCAGAATGAACCAAGTCTGCAAGGGATTGGATTAGCAATTTCTGCAATTGCAAAATTGAGAAAGGTTCTTCAGACGCTGAATCCTCCGTAGAGGAGTCATCTGAACATCCTTCTCTCAAAAGATACCTCAATATCATCTGCCCATTGTTGCTCGAAAACTGGAAGGTCAAGGGCAGGAGAAGGGGGATCTGCTGCATTTTCTCACCTCCTGGGAGGAAGACGCTAACATCTCGGCTATTTTCCCTTCCAAACCAGCCATAGCCAAAACGTCCTTAGTGACGTATGCAGAGGCTGGGGACGTTGGAGACAGCCACCATGCCTGTGAAACAAAATGGCTCAGATTCGCCAGATGCTCCAGGTTATTTCGGGGAGGATGGAACTGCAGGCATGCGACTAGGAGCCTCAGGCTCTGACCGCAGCGACTTTGCACTCCCCCCTGATTTACCCCTCCTGGGGGAAGACATAGTCTTAGTCACAAAAAAGCAGAGGTACTAAAAGTGCATCTACTGCCGAGCTTTAGTCTAGCAATTACATAACATGCTGCTATAAATGCTCAGTCTCAATGCTGAGTAAAACATGCCCCTTAAAAATGCCTGTATCCACACACCCATACAGCATACATACCACTTGTATGCTCTGTGTCCCTCTGTCAGCCAACCAGACACTTCGAGTGTAAAGCAGTGAGCCTCGTGCTCCACGTGCACGCTGGCGGCGTTCAAGCCACACCCCCGCAGACTTAGGCTCTGCCCCCTTTCCCGCGCTCTGTGCAGAGATAGCCGGCCCTGTAGTGAGGGCGGATCGAGGGGGGGGGGGTGTCTTCAGCAGGGGGGAACCTAACCTCTCTGATAGTTGATGAACCCCCTAAACCCCTACTGATGGCTGACAGAGCAGGAGAAATAGCGACGCTGCAGCAGGAAGCATTTGCTGACACTTGAGCACATCGCAGGGAAAGCATGGAATGCTGGAAGCCAGGTATGTAGCTTTTACACCCTCTAGTGGCAAAACACAGGCAAGTCATTGCATACTCACACCAGAAAGATCACATGAATAATATATATATATTTATTTTAATTTTTTTTCTTTCAGCGGGAACGCAGTTCCGGCACCTCCAGCACTAAATGTATGTAATAGCGTGGGGTGTGCTGGAGGGTCTATTGATATTGGCTGCTGGGGGATCTATTGTCACTGGTGGGGATCTGATTTTATGTGAGGGTCTATTGTTGCTGATGAGGAATCTATTGTTGCTGGGGGGGTCTTATGTTGCTGGAAGGGATCTACTGTTGGAGAGGTCTATTTTTACTGGCTGCTGGAGGATCCATTGATGCTGACTGCTGGGAGATCTATTCCTGGGGGGGGGGGTGGGTGGGCATCTAATGTTGCTTGGGTGGATATTTTGCTGCAGGGAATCTATTGTTGTTGGGGTGGAGTCCATTGTTGCTTGGGGAGTATATTGTGTGGGGATCTACTGCTGGGATTCTATTGTTGCTGGCTGCAGGGAATCTATTTTACTGCTTTTCTTTTTTCCATTAACATGTCCCATACAAATGATTTAGCACCTCAAAATGATACTTGGTTCTGTATTCTCTAAAAGGGGCAGTACAGGTAGGTGGGTAGGGGGTGGAATCAAGGGACAGTGGTCAGAGGTGGGTAGGGGGCAGAGACAAGGGGCGACAGGGGGGAAGTTCCTGCACCTATTCTCCG
>JBBGZY010001249.1:0-105000 GCA_037952925.1 Lithobates clamitans | reverse complement strand
CAAAAGAAAAGCTCCACCAGCACCGCCTCCTCCTCCTTGACACCACCCCCGAAGAGGCGAGAAGCAGCGAGGCGGGCGCACCCCATGCTTCAAGAGCAACATGGATTGCTCCAACTTCCTCCGCTCTCTAGGGTCAAGTGAAGCCTGGAGCGAGGACAGGCTGGCTTGGGGCACAGAGGATGGTTGGGAGCAGCTGAAAGGTTCAAAGTGAATGCTCACAAGAAGGCAGACTGCCATGGAATGGAAGGTACTGTACCATCATCATACACACACAGGGCTGCAAATAGACGCTGGTACAATGGGACAGAGGAGGGACTGCAGATAGGGACAGGGCTAGGGATCTCTCTCATCTCCCCAGTCACTCCCCCTCTCTCAACACCCTCTCTTTCAGAACCCCCCTCTTTCAGCCCTCCTCTCTCTCAACACCCCCCTCTCTCAACACCCCCATCTCTCTCAACACTCCCCTCTCTCAGCCGCCCCTCTCTCAGCACCCCCCTCTCTCAGCCCTCCCCTCTCTCAGCACCCCCCTCTCTCAGCACCCCCCTCTCTCAGCACCCCCCTCTCTCAGCCCTCCCCTCTCTCAACATCCCCTCTCTCAGCCCTCCCCTCTCTCAGCACACCCCTCTCTCAGCCCTCCCCACTCTCTGCACCCCCCTCTCTCAACACGCCCCTCTCTCAGCACCCCCCTCTCTCAGCAACCCCTCTCTCAACACCCCCCTCTCTCAACGCCCCCCTCTCTCAGGCCTCCCCTCTCTCAGTCCTCCCCTCTCTCAACACCCCCCTCTCTCAGCCCTCCCCTCTCTCAGCCCTCCCCTCTATCAGCACCCCCTCTCTCAACACTCCCCTCTCTCAGCACCCCCTCTCTCAGCAACCCCCTCTGTCAACACCCCCTCTCTCAGCCCTCCCCTCTCTCAGCCCTCTCCTCTCTCAGCCTTCCCCTCTCTCAGCATCTCCCTCTCTCAGCCTTCCCATCTTTCAGCCCCACGTCTCTCTCTCAGCCCCCCTACCTGTTTCAAGCAGAAACACTGCACATACTGACTCCTACCACAATGACCACTTCAAATCACTGTACTGGTCATGGTGGTTAGAGTGTTCCTTTAATACCTCTCAGAAGAAGTAAACTTCTGTATACTGATTCCATTTTATTCGATCATCCTCTAGTTGTTTCTAAATTGGGGGGGGGGGCGCGCGCACGGAGTGCCACCTCCCTGAAATTAGTTTGCCACCTCCCTGAAATGAGTTTTTGCAGGTTGGGATGTCTGTATTAGGATAATAAAAATAGGGTATAGCCCGATGGCAAGCTCCATGTTAGAACTCCCGGAGGAGGAGAGTTTGGGGACTTTTCCCCATGGAGCAAGCGTACATATTCACTAGCACACCATGGATCATCAGTTTTTCGTCCAAAAAGTTTTAATGAAAAAAGATCACATCACAAAGGAAAGTGCCCTTCCTTTGTGATGTGATCTTTTTTCATTAAAACTTTTTGGACGAAAAACTGCTGATCCATGGTGTGCTGGTGAATATGTACGCTTGTTTGATGTTTCCAGGACCCAACTGGTAATCGCTGCAACACCCACCATTTTATAAGCCATTTCTACCAGGAACGTGTGCGATAGGAATATTGCTCAGATTTTCCCCATGGAGAGCACAAGAGAGTGCGAAAGCTGAAATCAGGGCCTGTAAGGGAGAGAGAGGGAGAATGATACCAACGATCAGCAAAAGGAGATCATCCATCACCATCGGGATGTAAAATAATATGAACCTTCGCCCCGAAGAAAAGTTCACCCAAAGAACGGTTCACCCCGAAGACTCCAGCACTGGAGTATGTCTCTGAAGGACTTATATCTGCATGAAAGTGCCTCTGAAGGACTATAATTGCTTGGGCTTCACCTTTGCAAGTATGCCAGAGCAGCACAAGCCTGTAGTTAGGAGTAGGGGCATAGGAAAGATCCTGTTCTTGTATGCTGGACTTTGAAATGTTCAATTTTCACTTTTCTTAAGTAAAGTATTGAAACGTTGTCCCCGCCTATTCCCAAGTTACTGAAAGGGGTGTATCTCTAGTAACCGTTACACAGTTCTCTGAGTGGATCCTAATACACTGGGGTTTAAAAACACAAGTAGTTACCTAGGGTAATGGACGTTTTACAGCAGCCTGCCGATAGCATGTACCTGTTATAGGTGGAACTGCCTTTAGCAACAAGAGAGATTCTGTTGGCACTCCTATCTCCAGCAGTGTGTTTCCTAGAGCAATGAGAGCAGATTCACGCCACAGAGATTCCCATCCAGTACAGAGGTACGGAGGTTAAAGAGTTAAGTTGAATGCACAGAGGGGCTCACTCTGCTATTATGAAGAAGTAGTGGAAAATGCTGGACAGGTGCATATGGACAAGGCTCAGCGTGTCCCTCCTAAATGCAGACTACAGAGAAGATGTGCATTTGTCACAGGGGGAACTGAGAGTTAACTGGGGAACAGTTGCAGTGCAAATGTACATGGTGTACGTTCATCTCTAAGAGTAGAGGCCCACCTTAAGATCCAGTATTCCCCCATGGCAGCCTCAGCCTTGTCCCAGTGCATTGATGAAGACAACACAAAGTAAAGGTACCCCAGGTGTAGTAAAGTGACTCTGTTCAAGGTGCCTAGCATAGACCAGAGTAACCCACCCTAGATTACGCCATGTAATCCACACTTTGTGTCCAACAAGGAGGGGAACATGGAGGAGGTACCACCCACCTACCCTTACAAGCACACCTTTTTCATATGCCTAAGTAACCTTTTTTCAGTTTACAAAGGCAAGCGAGAGGTTTATCACGACCCCTAAAACAACATAGTTACCTTACCTGTCACGTACAGTCTTCATGGCACCATTTTACATTCCATAATCTCAGTGGAAAGACAAAATAATTGTAAGCTTTTGTATAGAATTATATGAATGTGAATGAAGAATCCCTAAAATGTCTAGACTATCGGTTTATGCTATTTCTTATGGTCTGGGTTTAGCAAAATCAGTTGTCAAGTGATTAATTACAAGTGTTTTCAAAACTTAATAATATGTACCCTCTATTTCACCACTGGTAGGCTTGGGATGCCTATAGGTGCAGATATATGGTTTTCAATTCACAATGCTTCCAGGTCTCAGCCCTCTCACTTCATTGTTCTCTGCATTTTTGGTTAAAGTCCCAAGAGTTTATAGACTAAAGCCCATTTATTGTTAATAAAGTGCAGAGGCTTATGCAAGAAGCAAATGGACAGTCGAAAAACAAACAAGGGTTTTGGACAGGTAGCAGAAAGAAAGGCAAATTACTCCAGTGAGCAGGGCCAAACCAGAGAAGTGATGAGGAGGACCACTATGATACTGAGGCACACAGAAAAAAACATAAGCACTGAGCAGGCCTTAAATTAGCTACCCAGATGAGTGTGCACATACAAGGCCCACACTTGAGTAAAGGACACCGGCACCTAAATGAGGTAGTGTGAGACCACTAGTTTAATATGCCAACTCATCAAATGTACATAATAAGCCATTTTTCTGTTGCAATCATTAATTTCCAAACACCCAACTCTCATAACAAACCTCGTCTTTTACCTATTGTAGTCAATGTTTTTCCTTGTCAGATTGTTTATTGTTTTGAATAAAATAATAGAAAACAATCTGAATTTTACTAAGATTGTGGTACATATTCAAAGGGTAACAAACTAATTACTTCAATTGGAAAGAGACAAAAAAAAATTCAAATGCAATATCGCACTATATAAGCATCAAATAGACTGTCAAAGTCAAATGTCAAAAATGTCATATAATTGAAAAGAAAGAAAAAGGTAGATTGTTGACTGTCAGTCTGATTAAAAACAAGGTGATTAACAAATCAGTAAAGCAAAAGTACATTTTAATGGGTCTGGAGAACAACCCTGTGAGTACCACGTAAGAACTGATAAAAGGGAAAGGGTCATGAGAAAGGAGTAAGAGAATAGAAGAAATAAAGGAAAGGGAAAAAATACAGCGGGAATAAAGGGTAAATTTGATAGAGGTAGTGGGATTTCAATTGAATGAAGGGTTGAAAGGGTAAATGAAGTATTATTATCATGGCAATAGTAAAGTGTCATCAAAGTCAGGAGGTAATCAATGTTTAACCCAAGTTAACCAAGGTTTTTAAAATTTGCAGATCTGATTACTCTCAATTGCATCCATTTTAGCATGAACAAGGGCTCTATTGGTTCTGTGAATGAATTTGGCTACAATCAGATTTTGAGTTTTCCGTGCCTTAGCTATGGTCTGTTTTATGGCTGTTAGGAGCTGTAAAAGAAGGTGAAATTGATTCTGTGTAATTTCGTCTGGTTTTAGAATCAAAAGAGCTATAGCAGGATTATGTTGTATGGAAGTTTTGAACACTGTAAAAGTTAAATCAAAAACTACCTTCCAAAATTTTTGGGCTTTTGGACAATCCCACCATATATGGAGTTGGGTGCCAGGATCTGAACAGCTGTGAAAACAAGCTACAGGGTAATCGGGAGCATATTTTACTATCCTAGCAGGAACTAAATACCAACGAGAAAGCACCTTATACTTTGTTTCCACAGCAACAACATTAGAGGAAGCAGACTTAGTGGCTAACCATATACTGGGCCATTCAGTATCATCACATGAGCGGTTTAGATCTTGTTCCCATTTAGAAACACAGGGAGGGGGGCTAGTATCAAAACTAGCTAGAATTTGTTTATAAAGAATCAAAACAAGTCCTCTGATATGTGAGGCATAATTGTATATATGCTCAAAACGCGACATCTGGAAAAATAGAGTGCCTGATTGTAGAAATGGTTGGAAAAAAACTGTAATCTGTACATAACGGAATAGTTCCGATTGGGGAAGTCCATAAGTTTCACATAGAGTAGGGAAGGAGTGTAAAGAAGATGCGGATCCAAATTTACATAATCTAAATAGATTAGCTGCACTCCATGCATTAAAGGAATTAAGGGAAATCCAGGTAGTGTAAAAGCCAGGGTTTTTAATAAAAGAAAGAAGTGGTATATGGAGCGATTAAAGGCCGAGAGTGGTTTTGAATCTATCCCAGATGGATAAAGAGTGTTTGGTGATAGGATTGCGGATAGAGGTACAATCAATTGGACGTAACCATAACATATCGGCTATTGAGACAGACTCAATTGCTACTCATAGCGGAATTTCCTTTACTGCATGGTATTTAGGTAATGTGCAATGTGAGCTGCATGATCATAGGCAGAAATATTGGGGAGACCTAAGCCTCCACATTGTTGTGGAAGACAATGAGTGGATTTAGAGGTACAGGGTTTAGCTGTGCCCCAGATAAAGGAGATAATTCTACGCTGAATAGGATGGTACTGAAATGGGCAGGACTCTAAAAAGGTATAAGAATTTGGGTAAAATAGCTATCTTGATTACATTAATTTTGCCTATTAAGGATAAGGAGATAGAGGACCATTGTGTTAACAATTCGGTAACCTTTTTCAGTAGCGAAGGGAAGATAGCTGAATATAAATTGGTTATTTTAGCAGAAAGTTGGATTCCTAGTGTAGCGCGGTAGAATCTGTACCCCACTGGTTGCCCCGACTCTGCAAGTTCTCCAACACCTCTGACACCCTGGGTTCAGCCATTTTTACTAACTATCAGCAAAAATAATGAGCTTACACATGCTAGTGAAATGACTTATATTTGTTTACTGAGGCAAAAGTGGCACATAAAAAAGCATAATATAAGACTGTACATCATAAAGGCAACTGGTTAGCAAGAATACAGCCATAGTATACTTAGTAACACAATAGAAATGCAAAGAAACACAGTGCAAATGTAATTCTATTAATTCCTTGAGACCTATGTGAACACGCAACAGAGAGGCAGGGGACTGCCACTTAATAAAACTATGCCAGACCACTCCCCTCTATCTCCTCAGCCCACAGGCACTTAACATCATCTACTAACAAACATTCAGCAAATTGTTGTATTTAGGTTGTCTGGCTCCTTTAAATAGAGTTACAGAGAAATGTGAGCAGACCGCTTATGCTAAATAATATTAGTCTCCTAGTAAGATGAGGAAAGAACATAAAGGGGTTAAGGATAACTCAGTGGAATCCAGCAAATCTTCATCTAGCACTCAAGTAGCACATTTAGCTATTGTGTAATCAACTCCTTGTAATTGCAAACTTTTCATGTTTAACTCACAAGCACCTGCTCACCATATATATTACTTCAATATTATTATATCCAATAGTGTCACAGAGGACTGGGATGTGAGTGAAGCACAGATGTCTGCATATAGTGTCTGTGGTTAATAAAGAACTTGCTTCCTGTGGGACTACAAGTGTCAGAAATGTGGGCAAAGACAATGATGTCTATATGCAGTACTTATGGCTTCAAATGGGCAGGTGTCCGCTCACTGATCCCCACAGAAATTGATGGCAACGATGCATTTCAGGCTCTCCCTCTAGGTCTTGGCTCAGGGAATGGTGTCTGATCCCCTGATCACACCACGCCACGTCCTACTCGGATCTGAAGGGCAGGTAATACTGAAGGATCTGAATCAATCTCCGGACCGCTACAACTAGGAAGCAATGCTGTCCACAGATGTCCCTCTGGATGCAGCTGTATGGCTCCCTTCTATGCAGGCCACTACTCGGCCGCAGCTCAAACTGGCGCAGGTCTCCTGCTGGCAGATCCAGGCTGATGTCCCAAGAGAGCGATCTAGGGCTAAACCAACCTTTTTTTATCCTTTCTCAGCAGTCTGTTCTTTCCTCCTCAGCATTTTGATGGTTGTAGTTCAGGCCAGTCCTGCTAGACTTGAAACCCCAGCATTTTGCACTACACATCCCACAATGCTTTGCTCTGCTCTAGTTTCTGTCTGTCGGGAAATTACATATGGAGTCCAAGCCAACACTAGAGGGAGACAGCTCCACATTAGTAGACTGGCACACTGCCCTTGAATTGCAGGCACAATGGCCAGCTCCTGGCTACACTAGGTATGGGAGTCGATGTGGTGTCCATGCAAAGGGGAGCGAGTTTTTAGCAAGTTGAAGTTCAGCAGGTGTTAGGGAGATGTTGAATGCAGTGGATTTTTTGTAACTAACTGTCTAACCTGAAATGTGTGAAAAACGGTCTACAATGGAAAGGAGATTAGGTGCTGTGATATGGGGAGAGGTCATAAACAAGATATCATCAACAAAAAGGCAGACTTTATGATGATACCTGCCTACTTCAATACCTATTAATGTTTGGGTCCAATCTAATCAATTGGGCAAGCGGCTCAATGATGAGAGCAAAAAGAAGTGGGGAAAGAGGGCATCCTTGACGAGTTCCACTTCCAATAGAGAATAGGTCAGATTTAAAACCAGCATATTTGATATATGCTTTCGGTTTATCGTATAGGGATGAAACCCACTTCAAGAAATGGAGTCCAAACCTCCATTTTTGAAGAGTGTGCCGAAGACAAGACCATGAGATGGTGTTAAAAGCTTTTCTAATACTGAGGGAAAGAAAACATGCTGGTAAACGTCTAGATTTGGCTGCATGAGCAACTAACGAAGCTCTGCTGTCACCTGCTTGGCATAGGGGGATAAAACCAACTTGATCACGATTAATAAGTTCACCCATCACCTGATTTAAACTAGTTGCTATTATTTTGGCTAAAAGTTTAATGTCAAGATTAAGGAGCGAAACAGGATGTTAATTTGTCCAGAAGATTGTATCAGATTTAGGTTTAGGTAACATAGAGATTATAGCCATTAAAGATTCTGAATGAAAAGAGTGTCCCTTCAGCAATGAATTAAAGGCTTCAGTCAGGATAGCAGTTAAAATATCAGAAAACTTCTTGTAAATTTTGACAGGATTACTTGTATAATTATCTTGATTTAGCTTAAGTCGCCCAGATGTTGTGGGTTTATGCAGTGAATGCAAGGTTCGAGCTAATAGGGTATCAGGTTTGTTTGCCTTGAGATAAAAGAGGTGTTGCGATTTGCGTAAAAGTTTATCTGCAGAGTTGGTAAGAAACAAGTCAAACTCTAAATGGGCCCTATCAAGTTAAGCTTTAAGGGGGAGGGAGAGTTTTGAAATGCGTTATGAGAAGAAATAAAATCAGTTTCTAATTTTTGGTGGAGGAATTTGCGCTCACATTTTAGAAATTATGTCTGTCAGATAAGGGCATCCCAGATTACAGGTTTATGGGCTTCTCAAACAGTGAGTGGAGAAATATCTGGAGAAGTGTTATTAGTGAAATAGTCAGTGAGAGCAAGCTTAATATCTAATGAGTGGGATGGGTGAGTTAAAATTGAATCATTTATACACCAGGATGTATCGCATGCTTTTGGGACAGAGGAGGAGATGGTAGTACAAACTGCACTATGATCAGACCAGGTAAAGGGTATAATGATCGAGGAAAGGACTTCTGGTGCCATACCTACTGTAAATTTAGGAAAATATGATCAATCCTAGAGAATGATTTATTTGGATGAGAGTAGTAGGCAAAGCATCTGTGAGCTGGGTTAAGCTCATGCCAGGAGTCAAACAAGTTATATTCAGAAAGAAGTTGTTGCAATGAACGTTTAGAAGGACTGGAAGAGGGACAGGGTGGGGATTTATCTAAAAAGGGAAAGAGGACTTGGTTTAAATCTCCACATGGTATCACAGTACCTAATTTATGGTATCAACTATATGGAAAAGATGGGAAAGAAAAGAGGTTGGGTGTTAGGAGCATAATATGATACTATGGTTACATAAATAATAAAGTGATTTCGCGAAGAGCACTAAAAGCAGTACCACTACACAGTAATAACATGTGCAAAACATACACTAGGTCACTAATGTCAAATTCTAGGTGAGGGGTCCAGATGGTCCGAAGGGGATAGTAAAAAATATAATATAATAAAAAATACTGGTGGGAATGGAAATAGCATGTGCAGTGAAAAATGCAAATACAAACAACAAAGTTCATAAAAAGAAAATCAATTAAGCATCAGTGAGTTCGCATCACTGGTGGATATAGTTTTCATAAATATTCTTAAATGGCTGAAGTGGGTCAAAAGGGCAAACGTGGATGGTCCTAGTGTGGAAATGTGCTCACAATGCTCTTACCTCAAAGGACTTGGATAAAGGCCTTAGTAGTAGAAAATGCTGGATGACCATCAGGATGGCTGTAGTAGATGCTGTTGGATGGCAGTAGGTAACATCAGGTAAATGGATATGCGAAGTGGAGCCGCATCAGGCTTACATCAAGATCCGGATGGCCATAACAAATGGACTAAACGGGAAAGAGAAGGGCCTCCAATAGTGTAGTAGATAAATCCAATTTATTAAAATGAAATAAAAGAAAAGCACTGTACAGGGTAATGCAAGGAAAGTGACACAGTGCAAGATGGCGTACGGCCATCACCTAGTACGAGACTTCCGGTCCGCGATAAAAACAACCGGGTCAAAGAGTAATGACTACCGGATGTGTCGGCTAGCAAAAAATCCTACGCGTTACGTCACGTGACCTCGTGACTTAATCAGGGTTACAGCTACATCTGAAATGTGTCTAGTAAGTATGAGATAACGACCCGTGGGGTCTTTAATTTTAGATGTCGGTACAAATGGTGTTGTTCGGTGGAAGGCTATAAGAACTCCTCATTGGTTGGTAGCTGCTGAGGCTGTAAATACTTGTGGATAAGAGGTACTAAAAAAGTTGGGGGTGACTTGAGCCATAAAATGAGTCTCTTGTAGACAAAGAAAAAAATGCCTTGGTACATTTATGTGGTATATTAAAACCTTGGACATTTAAGGTCAAAACATTTAGGGGGCCATAATAATGATGTTAAGAACTGAATAACAGATGATTTATTGGTATATAATAGGACTTCGACTACCTCAGGAAAAGAAGTAGGAAAAAACGAAAAAGAATAGAAGCAAGAAGGAGGAGAACTAGCTCTCGTAGAGCAAATGTATTTAAAGTTTGCAATATGGTATAGAGAGCGAAGGACAAAACACAAGGGCCTACTGGAGGAGAGACAAGCGGTCCACCAGAGGCCAAAGGGCTACCATCCGATACCCACATAATATTAATGGGGATCTGAGGGTAGCTAACTGGGGGCGCAAAGACACCACCAAAGGGAACACTGCCAACAATAAAAATATAATACTTATAGAATGTTGATAACTACATCCCGGTATTTTCCATACCCTAAAATGCCCTATAAAAGCCCAAGAGGAGGAGTGTAAATATTAGCGTAAGGAGCAACCACATAACATAAAGCATCAAATATAACAATAAAAACAAATACTGTATTTTATCGGCGTATAACACGCACCTTTTCCCCCTTAAAATCAGGGGAAAATCGTGTGTGCGTGTTATACGCCGAACGGCTGCCTTGGAGGGGAAGGAGGGAACGAGTGCCGCCGAAATAGACAGAGCCGAATCTCCTGTGTACTCTGCTCTGCTTGAAGTCACGCCCAGTTCCGCCTCCTAACATTGACGTTCCTCCATTGGACCGGTGTTATGTCTATCATAGGAGCAGGGCCAAGGGGCGGGACTTCGAGCTGAGCCGAGTACATAGGATATCCGGCTCTGTCTATTTTGCCAATAACAAGGCTGCAGATGGGCACTGATCATGCTGCAATGATGGGCAAGGCTGCAGACTGGCACTGATCAGGCTGCAATGATGGGCAAGGCTGCAATAATGGGGCAAGGCTGCAGATGGGCACTGGTCATGCTGCAATGATGGGCGAGGCTGCAGATGGGCACTGATAAGGCTGCATTGATGGGCACTGACCCTTATTTTGCTTCAAAATTCTTTATTTAAAATGTAAGTTTTTTTTCCTGAAACTTCCCTCTTAAAATTAAGGTGCATGTTATACGTTGATAAATACGGTAATAGCACAAGGCTATGTAAAAAGTAAAGCTGGTAGCATACTGCTATCAGTACAAGGGAGACCAGCAGTTGAAGTATATGATTCAAATAACAGTTATGTACTTGCAAAAAGAAAGATAAAACAAATAAAGCAGGATAACTTTTTAGCCATCTGAATGACTAGATGGGCCAGGTATATTGACAACTGCCATTGGATCAAGAAATGAAGATGATCAGTCCATAGAGTTTTCAGGAACTGGTGTAGGAGAAGCAAAACAACCACACTTTTATTGCCCCTGGCGACTTCTATCACTTCCATTAGCCGCTGGTTTTTGCAGAGAGTGGGAGGCTGATCGACTCCGCATGCTATTTTGGTTGAGAGGGCATTCTAAAAGCTGCATGTCTTGTAAGAAAGACTGAAGTTCTTCAGCAGAACGGCAGACATATTTAGAGCCATGGTGCGTGAAACGCATGGAAAATGGGAAACCCCATTGATATGCAATTTGATGTCACTGTAGAACTTGGAGAAGTGGCTTCAAAGCTTGCTTTTAGAAATAATGAGCTGGGAGAGGTCAGCAAAAAGCTTATAAGTATGTCCCTGGAAGGTCATCGTATCTTTCACTCTAGCTGCAGCCAGGAGTTGTTCTTTGGTGCGAAAATAGTGAAATTTGGCGATTATATCCCACGGTGGTCCATCAGCTTTACGTGGTGTGAGGGCTCTATGAACCCTGTCAATTTCCATTCCTTCGACTGGTATAGATGGCTATAGTTCTTGAAATAAGGCCAGCATGGTATCTTGTAAATCAGATTCAAAATCTTGTAAAAACAGATTCAGGAATCCCACCTATACGTATGTTAGAACGCTGGGCCCTATTTTGATAATCCTCTAAACGGGATTGGAGGACTAAATCTTCCTCTTTGAGATTTCAGTCATATATGTGCTATTTTCAAGTTCATCAACCCTAAACTCAAGGTTAGCAGTGCGTTGGCCCAATTCTCTGATTTCCCTAGTCAGACTGTCTGTAATATGATCTGAAGTCTGTTTAATCACAAGCCGTCCTGCCGCCGTCATTATACTGCGGCAGGTTGGCTCTCCTGGGCAAATCGGCGTAGCTGTACCTGATGTAGCTCAGCCCTTTAAATAGACTTAGCAGACGCGAATACGCATGCCTGCCGCATGACGTAGGGGCTGATGCACGTGCCCGGCGGCCGCGATGTCCGGGCACCCGTGATCACTCCTGAGAGAGAGAACAAGGGATCTGTCAATGTAAACAGACAGACAGATCCCCAGTTCTGTCAGGGAGAGAAGAGAGATCTGCTGTTTGGGATTGATTATATGTTCACGGATGGAATTGACGTGGTTAAACTTCTCTTGAGGATTGATATCAAGAGAGGGAGTCGGGACGTGGTAAACTCCTCCTGGGGCAAATAATTGTGCGGTAAAGCACGGGTGCGGTAAAGCACGGGTTACCAGAAAAGGGGGCGTCAAATTACGCCCAGCGGTGGTGTGGGGATCCCGTGAGGATCTGATTAAGTCCAGAATTCACTCCAGTCGTCACATCAATTGTTGTTGGTAATGTCATGTCCTAGATGTGTCTGTGGACTGTTATTTGGCATTAATGAGGAGGCCTGGGGCTTGGTCACAAAGGTAGAGCCAGGTTATAAGAGATTTATTCTCGGCTACAAACCCCTAGTGTCAGAGGTCCCCCAAGTAATGGTATTCAGATTGAATGTACATTATCTAGTGAAGTTTTCAGTTGGTAAGAAATTGGAAGTTATTGAGGCTGAGGCTAGGATAAGAGGACAGGGAAGTAAAAAGTTGTCCCCTGCAACCTCAGCAGCCAGAAGATTACGAGGGGCCAGAGAAAGCCAGGGTGAGGAGTTTGGGTTTTGAGTTGGGACATGTAGAAGACGTTTAAAATGGTTTACTGAATACC
This sequence comes from Lithobates clamitans, assembly GCA_037952925.1. NCBI lineage: Eukaryota > Metazoa > Chordata > Amphibia > Anura > Ranidae > Lithobates > Lithobates clamitans. Next base: position 92,220 of record JBBGZY010001249.1, on the reverse strand, counting down.
AGTTGTTGACTCACATTCTGTGTTTTGTCTGGTTTGTTTCATGTCTCCCCTTTTGCAGATTTAACAGAGATCTCTTCACTTCCTCATCTTCCACATTACCCTGCCACTGCATATCTTCATTTCTTTTCTGTTTTACCTCAACCTTTCTTGCTTTCCTCTCCTCCTATTCAATTCAAGAGTTGTGTGAAATGGTTAATAAGTTAATTAGGCCCACTGAGGGCAGTTTGGCTTGTGATTTGGTACTAGAGCGGGAGGGAGAGGATGCTGTAAAAAAGGGAAAGAAATTAGCAAAAGTTTGTGGAATTGATATGCATTTGGGTGGGAGATTACAAGTAGATGAATGGTGTACTGTTTTTTGAAACGTAAATAAGGTCTGTTGTCAGATTATGGGTTGCCATGGGCAGGTTTAAAGTTACAAATGCTATTCATGAAGAAGAGGGTGGATGGAACCAAAATGGTTGCATCGTGTACGTGTACAAGAAAACTAGAAAAGAGGAAGCTAAGTAGTCATCCCTATAATGGCGTCTGGTCCCCAGGAAGTAGACACTGCCCTTCATCTACCGCCCCTCTGTTCTAAGTGACACCTCCCCCTGTGGCAATACCCCCTAAGCCACCGCCCTATGCAACCGCCCACACCGAAACCCACCCACATGTTTCCAGTGATGGTGCATAGTAGCAACCAATGTAGCATTTTAATTAAATAAATAATTTATGTATAGGATGTATTGAATATTTCTGAATATTTCAGAGTCTGAATTTATTTTTGTTTTAATTGTGTTTAAGTTGTATTAGCAAAAGAGGAAGTTTATGTATTCTAGGCATTATGCCAGAAGAGCAAAAGAGGAAGTGCTTTCTTTGCTTAAATCTATGTGCTGAGCGTTCTGTATTCTAAAAAAAAAAAAAAAAAAAAAAAAGAGTCAGTATCTAATTCGAATGTTTAGAAAGAAAGATAAATATCTATGTTGTGGAGATCGGCTGGACCGAGGCTCCCTATAAGAAAAATTTCTCTGTATGGAGATGGTTAACATCTCTACTCTAAAACGCCTGAAGTCAATATGTGTACAAGAAGTTTACTGATTTGAGTTTTAGCATGCTGAACAGAGCGCATAGACACATGTTAGCTGCCGCATTTATTTCAGGTCTTAAAGAGTCAATATGAAAGGGTTTGGGTATAGAGAACCCACAACCTTGGAGCTTGAGACGTTGTTATTAGTAGTTATTAGGTCCAGAATCCTCACAGAACAGTAGAGAGTAGCTCCTCTCATGATGGCCTCTGACACACCCTATCTGCGCCCACCAGTACCAACTCCATGTGTCTGCTTGCTACAACTGCGAAAGACCCAGCCACTCCAGAAGGGAATACCGAAGCCCATGGAAATTCACCCATAGTCCCCCAAACCCCAACCACAGTCAAACTGGGCCGTACAGAACCAGTCACACTCGTGGCCAAGAATCTCAGGACCCACCTCACCAACCGCCACACCCCACTCCGGAACACATGGACCTTCTCTGCTAGGATTCCGGCAAGCCTGTGTCATCTGCCCCTGTCATGACACAGGTGCAACCCGGCCCATAATTAGGGCAGAAGAATTACCCGATGCCTCATTTCTATCGGACATCAACATAGCATGTGTAGGGGTTGATGGAACGCCCAGAAAGAGCCCGTTGACTCGCCCCCCTGCAAGTCGGCAACTTTCCTGACTTATTAGCGAGATTTGTGGTGTCATCAACATGCCCCCTGAACCTACTAGGAACTGATGTTCTGTCCAGGCTCCTAGCCTCTATCTCCTTCCAACCTGATGGTGGTGTTCTGATCACCTCACCACTGGCCATCGATGACGCATCGGCACTTTGCTCCATCCCATTCCTGTTATCCCTGAACCCAAAAGATGAACCTGAAGTCCCCGAAGAAGTTTTGGATCAGGTCCCCACATGCCTATGGTCCACAGGGCCTGAAGACATAGGACATCTGAAAGTGCCGCCAGTCATGGTACAACTGATGCCTGGGGCTCCCCTACCCAGAAAACCACAATACCCCTTGAAGCCTGCACAATCGGCATCCATCTCAAAACAAGTTGAGGCTCTTCTGTCAAATGGAGCCTTGGTACCCTGTACATCTCCTTGTAACACACCACAGTTCCCAGTGAAGAAGCGAACCGCAAAAGGGGAACCAGAAAAGTACAGGATGGTACAAGACCTCAGAGCAGTGAATGAAGCTACCATCCTGGAGACCCCCATCGTCCCCAATCCCCACACGTTGCTAGCAGAGCTAAATATGCAGATGACTTCCTGCTGTGTGCAGATTCCTTCGGTGATGCCTCCATATTTTCAGAAAGTCTCCTCCACTACCTGGTTGAGCAAGGTTGCAAGGCCTTAAAAAGCAAAAAGTCCAGAAAGAAGGTGATTTTCCCAGGCCTCTGCATCTCCCAAGGCACCTGACATCTCACTGAAGAAAGAATTGCTGCAATCAAGGCAATCCCTTTGCCTCAAGGTCAAGCAATCCCTTTATGATGCCCTGAGATTTGACCCTTTCCTGCTTTCTCCAGAAGCTGTGGACAATTTTGAAACACTGAAGGAGATCCTCTCAACAGCCTCTGCTTTTGGACTAAAAGACTTTCAAGACTTTTCAAACTGTTTGTCTCAGAGAGGCAAGGACATGCCACAGAAGTTTTGGCTCAGGCCCATAATAACAGGCTCAGGGTATCACTCCTGCCAACTGGACTCAGTGGCCAAGGGGGGACCCTCTTGCCTCAGAGCCGTCTTTCCAGCCCAAGTTCTCTTGGACAAGACTGCGGACCTTGTCTTGGGTCACCCCTTAATCCTTCTTGCTCCTCATGACATCACTGCCATCCTGAACCAGATCCAACCCAGACACCTGTCTTCACAAAGGCACCTCAGACTCCAGTGTACCTTACCTCCCCCTGACAACATCACCATTTTCTGATGTGATACCCTCATCCCATCCACTCTACTTCCCCTTCTCGAGGGGGGAACCTCCGTGGAAGATGATTACCACTATACCGCCCATGACTGTTTTGAAGTGATGAAGATGGAGACATCACACCTGCCGACAGTCAGTGAAACTGCCCTTGAAAATCCTGACCTGACAATCTTTGTGGATGATTCCAGATATGCAGATGATACAGGATATGCAGTTACCACAGAAGATACGGTCCTCCAGGCCTTACCCCCTCCATGTCTGCACAAGAAGCAGAGTTGCAGGCCCTAACTATGGCAGGCAAGTTGGCAGAAGGAAAACGAGCTAACATCTACACAGACTCAAGATATGCTCTGGGAGTGGCCTGTGATTTTGGGATCATCTGGAAATCTAGAGGATTCCTGACAGCAGCAGGAACTCCTGTAAAACACAGCACAGCTATTAAGAACCTGATCGATGCCTTACTGCTCCCAACGCAGGTGGCCATACTTAAAGTAAAAGCACACGGCAAACTGGTTTCCCAAGAAGCAGGAGGCAATTGTTTGGCAGATACTGCTGCAAAGCAAGCTGCAGATGGAACGCAAAGCAAGCTGCAATACTGCTGCAAAGCAAGCTGCAGATGGAACGCGAGAAGTGGTCAGCAGAGTGAATGCACCTATCCTGGATGACCCAATAGACACCCCTGAAGAGACTGTTGAAACCACTATGATTCTACAAAACCTTCCTGTAAACAGGACTCACCTCAAAGAGCAACAAGAGACAGCTGACAAAGAAGAAAAAGAAGTGTGGATCAAAAAAGGAGCCACAGAAGTTGAAGAATCACGGAATTAAACAAGAGACTGCGTCTGCCACGTAGACCGGAAGCCTACCCCGTTACCAACATGATGGCGAAGACCACAGCTAAAAGACTTTTAACAGAAATTGTGTGCAGATATGGTGTCCCAGAGGTTATAGAGAGTGATCAGGGGCTGGCTGTCACGGCCTCAGTAACCAAGGAGATATGAACAGCCTTAGGGGTCACACTAGCTTTCCACACTCCATACCATCCTCAGAGTGGTGGGAAGGTGGAAAGACTAAATGGCACAATAAAGTCTAGAATGCTGAAAATGTCTCAGGAAACAGGAATGAGTTGGCCAGACAGCCTACCCATTCCCTTGTTCAGTGTCAGGTACACCCCAAGGGGAAATCATGGTTTGTCACCCATTGAGATATTGTTTGGTTCAGCCCCCAGACTGGGTTGTTATTTGTTATCAAACAGAAAAATGGTATAACTCAATTCTGGTACAACTCATCCAACACACATGTTGCCACATTTATATCCCCTTATAGTAAGATACTTCCAGGTGCAGATTACAGAATCCGATCCTATGAAAGAACAGTAGGTCCCATGACTGTGTATTTATGTGTTACCAACGACTACTGGGGACACAAACTGGGGGTATAAGCCTGAAATCGCCCAAAATAAGAAAGACAAGAATGGGAAATCACTCCTAGACAGAATGACAATCAACAAGCACACAGATCAATACTTCACAAAAGAGTTTAGACTAACCATTGAGAATCCCAGCCCAGGGGACAGTGGGACCTATGTATTGGGTCTGTGGTAGGCAAATGGGTATCCCAGCTTTAGGAAACCTTTTCAACTGAAAGACATGTTCAATAACCCAGAGTGGACAGTTCCCCAATCTACATCCAATTTGAACCCTCTAAAGCCTCACATGCAAACATTAGGAGACATGGTAGCCATAACAGACCCTACCTTTGAGGACATCATGGCTGCTGAGACCGGTTTTTCAGATGTCAACTTATGGCTCGAATGGCTGAGGTACAATGCAGGAAAACATAACAAGACTAATTGCTACGTGTGTGTGTGTGTGGGGGGGCTAAACCACATCTAGGAACAGTCCCCCTTAACATACCCCCAGAACATGAGACCTGTGTCCTTAGTTTGTTTACAAACACAGCTACAAACCACTCCCTATGCGAGTATTGGAAAAAGGAGTACCCCATAGTCACTAAAGCCCCTAAACCAGCAGAAGGTATTACCATATATCCTGGCAATTATACATGTTATGGGAAGTACCATGGGGTGGGAAAACCCCTTGGGAACTTCACTGAGCATTACTGCGAGTCTTATAGTGAGGTGTCTGCAGACCTAGTGCAGAATCAAGTCCAGTCCCTAGGAGACGTGTACTGGATCTGTGGGGTCAGGAAAATTAGAAGTAGAATGAAAGGACAGTGGACAGGAGAATGTGCACTAGCCAAAGCCATAATGCCCATGCATATTCTCCCACAAACCCCAGAGCCGGCAGCCAGTGATGCACACAAATCAAACAGGAACGTAGGAGTGCCCCAGCGGGTAGCTTTGAACCCCATGTATACATAGACGCCATAGGGGTCCCAGGGGGGTCCCAGATGAATTCAAAGCAAGAGACCAAGTAGCAGCAGGTTTCGAGTCACTGATTCCCATTATCACTGTAAACAAGAATGTAGACTCGATAAATTACATCTACTACAACCAGCAAAGGTTTGTCAATTACACCAGGGACGCATTCCAAGGTCTGGCCGAACAGTTAGAGGCAGCATCACACATGACTTTCCAAAACCGTATGGTCTTAGACATGCTCCTAGCTGAGAAGGGGGGTGTATGCAAGATGATCCCTGAGACAAGTACATGCTGCACTTACATCCCAGACAACACCGGCCCAAATTGTAAAGTGACTTTAGCCATCCAGAAACTTGAGGACTTATCCAAAGAACTGAAACAGAACTCAGGGCTCAACAACCCATGGGACCAGTATTTTACCTGGATAAAGGGAGGGTGGCAGGGACTACTGACCCAGATAGGTATAGCCGTCGTGACAATAGCTACCATAATCTGCTGTGTCTTCCCCTGTATTAAGAAGTGTGTAGAAAAAGCTGTTGACCAAAATACCCCCACATTCGTGAACCAAGAGATCCCAGATGACGACGATGTCTATGTAGGGCTTGATAAAACCCATGATGAAAGTTACACATTACGTTCCGTTACAGTCACCCTTTCCCGGGATGCAACACCGTAGGGCTATAGGGACAGATAGCACCTGGCGACATTTCACCAGCTGTATCGAGGGGGGTGGTGAGCTAGTCACAGCCCTTTCTCTACATACAGCTTAAAAGAGTTGCAGTCAGTGAAATGAGCCGGGTAGAAATGAGAGGTTGTTCTCCAGTGTGAGGGACAGTTTTAAGAAAATACGCATTTCAAGGGGGGACTGTAATGGAATGTGATTATGAGTGTTATTGTGAAATGCCTATTTCTCATGATCATATAGATGTAAGTGCTTATTTTCTTATAACCAGCTATTAGCCTTAATCATGCTCAAATTAGATGTTTGCCAGCTTCTCCCTTCATGTGGAACAGAACTGCAAGAGTTAAAGAACAAAGCTAAGAAGAAGATTGCACCTATTTTCAGGCCTATGTGGCTACACTTAAGACAAACAGGAACTGAAAATAAGACACCATAATTAGCTATGATAGTCTGCTATCTCCTTATACAGATATAACCCAGCAAAGCTTACATTTCGTCACAATAATGAATATGTGTAATTTGTGGTTTGTACACGCTTGTTTTATTTGATATTTGATTTGATAACGAAATTTCCGGCTCTCAGTATATCATCTTGAGCCCAGGAAGTAAACGACAGAAGTACCAAACTTACTGAACGTGTCCGTGTCAGTGATTTGTGGTTGAGTGTGCACACTTTTACATCGAAGGTTAATTTGGCCAGGGGGACAGAAACAAGAGTACCGAGCGGTTCTGTTCGGTCCAAAACAGTAGCGGGGGTTTATCACTGGTCAGGCAGCAATTTTTTGCTAGCAGAGCTGAGCTGGGACGTGATAGAAAGTGGCAGAAGCATCCCTTCAGGAGTGGAGCACTAAGCTGACATGTCTGCTCAGTCAGGCTTGTCAGTCAATGTTTTTTCAACTCAGTGGCATCTTTATAAAGCAATGAATGTGACATTCACTAAACATTCACTATAGGCAGTGACGGCTCACGCATTGTGGGCGCACGGGCGCCGCCCCCCCCTAACACCTCAGCTGCCCTCCCTATTCATATGCCCGACCCCTTTCAGGATGCCGGACACATGTAATACTATAGTGGGAATAGGCGGGTAGTGTGTATCTTGAAGCACGCGATTAGAGCCAGAGGCTCTAATAGGCTTCAAAACAGGGTGGGATCGGGGCGCTGCGCACTGCGTCCCGATCCCACCCTGTTGTGTGACAGCAAATTAATTTTCACTATTTTCACACTAACATTCCTCCCTGCCAATCAGGAAGCAGGTCAGTGAGACCTGTCTCCCGATTGGCCAAAGCATTAGGCAATCCTATTGGATTAGAATCCTAGTGTGGCGTGCATTTGTATTTAGCCCCCTTTCCTCTGATACCCCTAACTAAAATCTAGTGGAAACATTGGCCTTTAGAAGTCATCTAATTAGTAAATAGAGTCCACCTGTGTGTAATTTAATCTCAGTATAAATACAGCTGTTCTGTGAAGTCCTCAGAGGTTTGTTAGAGAACCTTAGTGAACAAGGCCAAGGAACATACCAGACAGGTCAGGGATAAAGTTGTGGAGAAGTTTGAAGCAGGGTTAGGTTATAAAAAAAATTCCCAAGCTTTCAACATCTCATGGAGCACTGATTAATCCATCATCCGAAAATGGAAAGAGTATGGCACAATTGCAAACCTACCAAGACATGGCCGTCCACCTAAACTGACAGGCCGGGCAAGGAGAGCATTCATCAGAGAAGCACACAGCTCAGGTGGGACAATCTGTCCACAGGACAACTATTAGTTGTGCTTTCCACAAATCTGGCATTTATGGAAGAGTGCCAAGAAGAAAGCCATTGTTGAAAGAAAGCCATAAGAAGTCCCATTTGCAGTTTGTGAGAAGCCATGTGTGGGGACACAGCAAACATATGGAAGAAGGTGCTCTGGTCAGATAAGACCAAAATTAAACTTTTTGGCCTAAAAGCAAAACCCTATGTGTGGCGAAAAACTAACACTGCACATCACCTTGAAAATACCATCCCCACCATGAAACATGGTGGCGGCAGCATCGCTTTGTGGGGATGCTTTTCTTCAATAGGGACAGGGAAGCTGGTCAGAGTTGATGGGAAGATGGATGAAGCCAAATACAGGGCAATCTTAGAAGAAAACCTGTTAGAGTCTGCAAAAGACTTTAGACTGGGGCAGAGATTCACCTTCCAGCAAGACAACGACCCTAAACATACAGCCAGAGCTACAATGAAATGGTTTAGATCAAAGCATATTCATGAAAAGAGGTTTAACCTTAAACTGCGTAGAGGGTTCTGAACTGTAAGGCAAGGATGTGGAATTCCATTCCACAGGCGGTGGTTTCAGCTGGGATCATTGATAGTTTCAAAAAACTATTATATAAACACCTGAATGACCACAACATATAGGGATATACAATGCAATACTGACATATAATCACACACATAGGTTGGACTTGATGGACTTGTGTCTTTTTTCAACCTCACCTACTATGTAACTATATATGTGTTGGAAAGGCCCAGTCAAAGTCTAGACTTTAATCAAATTGAGAATCTGTGGCAAGACTTGAAAATTTCTGTTTATAAACGCCCTCTATCCAATCTGACAGAGCTTGAGCTATTTTGCAAAGAAGAATGGGTAAAAATTTCACTTTCTAGATGTGCAAAGCTGGTAGAGACATACCCCAAAAAGACTTGCAGCTGTAATTGCAGCAAAAGGGGGTTCTACAAAGTATTGACTCTGGGGAGCTGAAAACAAATGCACACCACACTTTTCAGATATTTATTTGTAAAAAAATTTGAAAACCATTTATCATTTTCCTTCCACTTCACAATTATGTGCACTTTGTGTTGGTCTATCACATAAAATCCCAATAAAATACATTTACAAATACATTTATCTTTTTGGTTGTAACATGACAAAATGTGGGAAATTTCAAGGGGTATGAATACTTTTTCAAGGCACTGTAGGTAAAACAGGCTGTGTTATACCTAGGGAAATGTTGGATGGATGTGCATACTTAGTCAGGCTTATCCAACTTACACAAATACTTAAATAAGAATCTAATCCTTAAGCTAGTAAGGGACACATTGCACTGGTATTGGAATAGTTTGATGATTTGTGGGATTGTGCTGTTAATGTGATTCGTGATTCGTGTTCCACCTAAGTGAGCTGCGTGATGGTTTTATATTAGAAGTCGTGTAGTGATTAGAGCTTCCTGTAATAATGGCAGCAATGACTGCACAGAAACATTTGAGTGTTCATTGAATGTTAATTCACAGGCTTTTAACCAATATGTTACATTTTAATCCCTTTTAACAAACACTTAAAATATACTTGGCATAGAAAGTGCTGTGCTACTGAAGAAAAGTTGTTGGCGTGATTGATTGTTAAAATTTTTCTATTACAAGGAGCATTACATTGTTATTTGCTTCTGTAACGGGTCATATGTAAGATTAAGTATTATATATCTGAAAGTCTAGTCTAGTCTAGGCATAATTTATGTCTGATTAGATGGATATTCTTGAAGAAGTACGGATCCTGAAAGGTAATGATCCCAAGAAAGCTTAGAGGAAAAAGTGTTGGATTTGTATGCTGCCTTATTTTAAGCTAAAAATGCTACACATATATACTGTATACACTCACAAATGGAGATGGTTAGAAAAAAAATGTATTATACTGAAATACTGTGATTTATTGTTATTTTAGATTATGATTGTTACACTGCTATACAATATTCCTTCTTCTTTTCTATCATTCCATGAATGAGCACACATTGGCTAGTATGCTATAGTGCACTCAAGGCTATTTTAGTATCTCACTTGCAGGGTTTTAGATAAGGATCAGATTCACTTGGACTATGATTTTGTGGCGAATCTTGCTAGTTCAAAATGAGCAAATTCGCAGGGCTATTTTTTTAAACATCATAATTCACTGTTTGGCCCTTAAACCATGGCTAGCGGGCTTAAGCTGACCATACATAGATCGAAACTTGGCCAGTTCCTCAGGGGTTGGCCGAATTTTGATCCATGTATGTCCACTGTGTTTGATCAGAAGTCGCTCTACCGACAGCTTCTCACTAGCAGAAATGGTGGTGTTGCATTGCAACTCAGAGTTGCCTATTTACTCTGTCTCTTAGGCCCTAGTAGTTTGTTATCTGTCTTGCAACCGGACCTCTTACTACCAAAAGTGGCTGTTGGAAGCCTAACCTGACTCTAGCCTATGTTGGTTATTTAGCCCTAAGCTAAAACTAGTTATAGAAAATAAGAGAAGAAGGGCCAGGGTTTAACTATATTTAAACTATGAGAACATAGGAATGCTTGCATAATAGTTTCTGCTTTTGGTCTGTGTGAAAATACTGCTGCCTTTTTGTGGAGATGTGGTCTCCAAAATCCTCTCTATCTACTTTCTTCCTTTGGGATTTTTATTTGAACCTAGTCTCACAAAGACAGAAAGTGCTTTAATTAACTGTTTAAAATGAAGGCAAACATTTATTATATTGCAGCTTACCAATTCTTAGATGTGATGGCTGCATTAGTTTTCTTTTTTAGGCTTTATTTCTTCCACTTTCACATGATATGGCGATAGATATGATGATCTGGCCAGTAAATCTGTAGATTTTCAAAAGAACAAGCTTTCTTGCAGATGCAATGTCATGGATGCGCAGTAATGTTTGTCTGTCAGCTTACCTCTCCATGTGTTCAGTTTGAGAGACCGACCTCCCTTCACCTGGCTGCTTAAGTAATCTCTCTTCAAAGCATGGCTCCACCCTAGCCCCTATCAGTGAACACTATTAACCTGTGCACTGTAAGCCAGCCCTGCTGATCAATATTGTGTGTTTGGCTTCCGTGTGCTCCTTGCTGGGTGTTCTACGTCTGATTCTAGTTACTGATCTTGGCTTGATCTTGACTGTCCTTGTCTGCTTCATATTCCGACCTTGGCATGTTCCTTGACTATCCTTACCTGCTTGTTGCCCCGACCTTTGGCTTTCTCCTGACTATTCTTTGTTGTTGCAGTCTGCTGCTTCCTCTCTACCTTCCTGTAGTCTACCGTGAGCATGAGCTGGGAGACTTTATCCCAAAAAAGGAGTAACAATCAAAAGTGATTTTGCATAAAAATAGAGAATGATGTGTATGTAATTTGCTTCAGACAGTGGCTGATCCTATGCAACTCACTGTTTACCATGTGGTGCTGTTATATCAAAATATGCCCATGTATTCATACCGTACATTTATTTGAAGTGCTTAAGGTGAGTGGAAAGGAAAAAGGAAGGGGGGGGAGGGGGGGAGAAAGGAAAATGGAAGGGAAAGGGGGGGGGGGAATCCAGTCAATGGTAAAGTGACTTGTGCTCAGAAAAAACAAAATTGCTTTGAATAGTCTTAATTATAGTGCACAGGTGATAGTTGTGCTTGAAAGCTTATTCCTCTTGGTAAACAATATTATTCAATGCAATCTTCTTATTCCAATTTTCATTAGTGACCGTGCTTGATATTCGTGCTCTTACTGTGCAAACACTCACCGGATACTTTCACCCCTGCAGGGGTATTGCGCAGTCACAGTCTATGCCACTGTGCAGCAGTTCCTGGCAATCCCGGATCGTGTTATGTTAACATAAGAGAGAAGAGGTGCCCATAGCGTAAAAACGTTTAAAACCTTTATTCCAAAAGTAATAGAATGTTACTCACATTGTAAAAGTTCAATTCAAGCATAAAAGATCTGAGTTTAAACCGTCAAACAATCCTGTATTCGTTGGGAGATGACGCACGACGTTGGTCAGGCCACGCCCTACGCATTTGGTCATTGGACATCTACGGGGTCTACGGGAATCTAGCCAGAGAAGTGATACAAGTGTGAGTGGTAATTGAAATAAAAATGTATATTCTACTTAAATAATAGTGGGTAAGGTAAATGAAAGAGAAATGACAAAGGGGAAGGGAGAAGGAGGGGGGGAAGGGGGGGAAAGGGAATGTAGGGGAAAAGGAAGGTAAAAGGTGGGGGAGGAGGAAGAAAGGGGAGGGGAAAGGGGAAAAAAAGGGGAAGGGGAATTGGGGAAGCTAAGGATGGGGTAAGGGGGAGGCGGGGGGGAAAGAAGGAAGGGAGGGAAAGGGGAAGGGAAAAGGAAGAAGGGGATGTGGATTAAGGTAAGGGGAGAAAAGGAAGGTGGGTGTTAGTATGGAAAGATGAAATGTGAGTGAAGGGTGATGAAAAGTGTGGAAGGTAGGGAATAAAGAAATAAGGGTCTGAGAAACAGATAAAGATCATCAATAGAAGGTGCTAGACTATAGGTAAGGGAATGTAGGGAAAAGGGAAGGTAAAAGGGGGGGGAGGGAAGGAGGAAGAAAGGGGAGGGGAAAGGGGAAAAAAGGGGAAGGGGAATTGGGGAAGGTAAGGATGGGGTAAGGGGGAGGCAGGGGGGGAGAAAGAAGGAAGGGAGGGAAAGGGGAAGGGAAAGGGAAGAAGGGATGTGGATTAAGGTAAGGGGAGAAAAGGAAGGTGGGTGTTAGAATGGAAAGATGAAATGTGAGTGAAGCGTGATGAAAAGTGTGGAAGGTAGGGAATAAAGAGATAAGGGTCTGAGAAACAGATAAAGATCATCAATAGAAGGTGCTAGACTAAACACCAACAGGTGTGGAGTATTTAATATATATCAGAAAGAAGAAGAGCTTACTTACATTCAAAAGGACAATGAATAAAGAGATACCAAAAGGTGCCAGGATTTGCCAGAGGGTAAGAAACCAGAGGGTAAGAAATGAAAGAGAGGAGTTTCATATAGAGCTTTACCTTATGTATGGCAAATTTCTAACATGGCAACACCTTGGAGTGTCTGGCAATATAGTGTGGTGTAAAGGTGCTATATATAGGCAGGTGAATGCCATACAATTGGCGTCTGACGTCACGCAGAACCCTCAGGCAGATGCACCGCACGGTGCATGCGCGAAACATCACAAGGATGACACGAGGCTCGGGATACTACAGTTCCCACACAGTCCAGGGGGGGGGAGGGAGATGGCGCGAGAGGAGCTGACATGCCCCAATCAGTGGGCGCACATCTCTCTCTCCTCTGCACACAGAACGAAAGGCAGCACGGGGGAAAAAAGGCAACAAAAAGGGATTTCAGAAATGCACAGTTCAAAAATGTTAGATGGAAAGATGAAAAATAAAAAATAAAATATAAAAAATAAATAAATAATAAAAAATAAAAATAATAAGATTGAAAAATTATACTTGAGAATAAAAAATTAAAAAGAGATAGATAAAAAGGCAAGTGTACAAAAGTGAGAGTGTTTATAGGGTGGGTGCGTTCAATTATAAATATGTGGAGGAAGAGAGTGAGAAGACAGAGAGGGGTAACAGGTTGTTATATTAAGGAGGGCAATGCGATGGGACAAGGCAGACGGCAGATGTCACAAGAAATACATCAAAGGAAAAAGCCGAATGAAAATATTTAGACAAACAAAAAATGAGGATTTTGCTAGAAAAACAATAGATTCGTAAGAAGTATTTGATCATTAATATTTAAATAGTAAGTTCACACATCAGTAGTTTATGGTTAGTACATTAAAGTACGCACTATTAGATGTATGTAACATTTGTTGCCACATGGCATACATATTAGATAGGGTATTTTGAATTTTCTGATACTTGTTTTACTTCTATAGATAAAACTGTTCAAAAATAAATGGTAAGGAGAAAAACATAAAAATAAAAATAAAAAGACAATGTCACCCATCCATAGGGGTTTTGGCGGTGTGGTACAACATCTGATATAAACGTGGAAAGTGATAATATGGGTGGTTGGCAACGACAGACAAAAGACATCAACATCCCTGTATGTAAATGTAAACAAGGGAAATTATTTGGCGGGATTTTTAAGGGTGCCAACAAAGAAAGGAAGTCATAATTATGCTCTTCAGTAAGTATGTAGAATTACAAGATTTTTATTGTTACATACAAAACATAATTAAAAGGTTTCAATATAGTGTGACAAACCGGGGTGTATTAGACAGACTTTGGTCTGCAAATCCCGGCATCTTTTGATATCTGTTTATTCATTGTCCTTTTGAATGTAAGTAAGCTCTTCTTCTTTCTGATATATATTAAATACTCCACACCTGTTTGTGTTTAGTCTAGCACCTTCTGTTGATGATCTTTATCTGTTTCTCAGACCCTTATTTCTTTATTCCCTACCTTCCACACTTTTCATCACCCTTCACTCACATTTCATTTTTCCATTCTAACACCCACCTTCCTTTTCTCCCCCTACCTTAATCCACATCCCCTTCTTCTCATTCCCTTCCCCTTTCCCTCCCCTCCTTCTCCCCCCCCTCCCTCCCCCTTACCCCATCCTTACCTTCCCCACTTCCCTCTTCCCCTTTTTCCCCCCTTTCCCCTCCCCTTTTTTCCCCCTCCCCCCACCTCCCCCCCTTTTACCTTCCTTTTTCCCTACATACCCTTTCCCTCCCCCCCCTCCCCCCTCCTTTTCCCTTCCCCTTTGTAATTTCTCTTTCATTTACCTACCCTCCCCTTAGCCCATCCCCTGTGTTCCCTCATCTTTTTCATTCACCTTACCCACTATTATTTAAGAAGAATATACATTTTTAATTCAATTATCACCTACACTTGTATCACTTCTCTGGCTAGATTCCAGCTGAAAAGCTCTTCTCGGCCTCATTCGGCACCTTTTATGTGCACTATTCACACAATCTTCTTCAGTGGTGCATTATACTCTTCAGTTTCGTATCCTCACAGCTGAGTTGAGCTGGAAAAATGAGGCCCTTGTTGCAACTTTTTACATGACCTCTCTGACCGAGTGAAAGACGAATTAGCGGGAAGAGCCATCCCCACCGGTCTGGACGATGTCATTTCCTTGTGTAACCAGATCAATATTCATTTTCATAAGAGGTTCCTAGAAAAAAGACGCCAGAACTCCCTGGGCCCTAGCCAGTCTGAGCTCCCCTCACTTCATCCCGCGGAGCATTTTCTGCCTGCTAAAGAACCTATGCAGCTAGGTCAGACCAGGCTTACCCCCAAAGAATGTGCTAGGTGCAGAACTCTGGGTTTGTGTCTCTATTGTGGGAGCAAGGGTCATTTTCGTGACTCCTGCTCGCTTTGTCCGGGAAACGATTGGGTCTAATACATCTGGAAGGTGGAGTATTGGACCCTGAAACATCACCTTTTTGTCTTCTTCTTCCGGTTTTCCTTCATGAAGGCGCTTCCCCTCAATCTATCTTTGCATACCTGGATTTTGGGGCTGCTGGCAATTTTATGGACTGGAGAACTGCTTCTTCCATGAAGCTTATCCTTTCGCCCCTCACTACGCCACTGGTAGTCTCGGCGATTGATGGCACTGTTCTCCCAGGGGGCCCTATCCGCTTCCAGACTTTTCCTATTAAGATGTCTGTAGGGATACTCCACCAGGAGTGGCTATCCTTCCTTATTCTACCCAAGGCCTCAACCCCAATTGTATTGTGCCTTCCTTGGCTACAGCTCCACTCTCCACATGTGGACTGGGCTTCTGGGCAGATTATGGCTTGGGGTCCCTCATTTTCTCATCCTGCCTTCTCAAGGTGGGCCCCAAGGAGAGACTTGCGGTTGCTACCACATCTGTATCATCTGATCTTCCCGCTGCATGCAATGGTTTCCGGGATGTGTTTTGCAAGAAATCAGCTGAGGTGCTTCCTCCTTACAGGTCCTTTTGACTGTGCTATTGACCTTGTTCCCAGAGCAACTCTGCCTGGTGGTCGTACCTACCCTCTGTTTATCCCAGAGACCCGGAAAATCCTCATCGCCTGCAGGAGCAGGGTTCTTTTTTGTTGCCAAAAAGGATGGTACCTTGAGACCCTGCATCGACTATCAAAAATCGATACCCCTTACCTTTAAAATCTGAGCTATTTGACAGGTTGACAGGTGCCTCCATTTTTACCAAGTTGGATCTCAGAGGTGCATACAATCTGATTCGGATATGGGAAGGTGACAAATGGAAAACCACTTTTAACACTAGGGCATTACGAATACTTGGTTATGCCTTTTGGTTTGTGTAATGCCCCAGCATTTGTGATCAACTGGGACCTCAACCAATATACTGGCATGATCTGCAATTGTACTGTGTTTTGAAGCAATACCAGGATGTTTGACATTCTTATCTTAATTTTTCACTTTTAATGTCTTGTATAATAAAATGTATATTTTTTTTATCTTTAACCTGGTGTGGTACCTAAAAAGTCCTAGTAGCTCTTTCTGGTAGGGAACTGACCATTTTTCAGTATCTCGAGACAGTGTACCCAACTCTGAATACTTGCTCTGTTATGGGCAGGACCTCACTAAGACTCAGATTTATCCCTGCAGCACCAATGCTTTTCTAGCTTTTGTACAGCAAACAACTACCCATATCTCTCTCTTTGAGGTCCTCATGGGAGAAAATTACTATTCCTTTCAGAAGGACAGCAATTCTTAGTGACTCTAGCCCCAAACATTTTCTGCTTCATTTCTTAACAATCTACCCTCAAACAATCTACTTTTTGTAGTTTCCTTTGGGTAACTCCTTTTTAATGTCTTTGGCACATTAGAAGTATTTGAAGTTCACACAAATGGAATTTGTAAAAATAAATCTCCACGATTCAAGCACTGCACCCCAAACTGAGGCAAAGATGGGTACATTCTTTTTTAGACAGTTCGCGCTGCATGAATGACCAGAAACACTCCTTCTTTGTCTCAACCCTAAAGGGAAGGAACATTTGAAAGCCCTAAGTTGTATGATGGTAACAATGCCTTGCTCTCCCATGATGGGCAATAGTGTTGGGTGAACAGTTTGGGCCGAGCGAAAGCTCAGCTCCAACATTGCTTGTTTGCCCACTGAGCGCCCTACATGCTGCACAGTGCCTTCTAGGGCCCTAATTGGATGAAGCCTTGCACCCGACCACTGGTCAGGTACAAGGATTTGCCAATTAGGGCACAGAGCACTGTCAGAGCCCTGATTGGACAAAGTGATGATGACTTTCTTCAATCACGGTGCAGTGCTCATAGTCCCACCCCACACTACAAAACGTTCCTTCCCATAGCAACCTTTTTCAGTGTTGTTGGAGTGGTGATAGACGGAGCAGGGCTCAGTTTGCTGCTAACGAGTTAGTGTGTTCAATTATTGTGACTCTGAGTGTAGAGTGTTAGTGTAGTGTTAGTATAGTGTGAGTATAGTGTGTCAGTATAGTTTGGTGTCTGTGTAGTGTGTTAGTGTAGTGCAGTGTTTAACACAGCATTACATAACATTTAGTGCTGCATACAGTGCTGTATACCCCTTTTATTTTGGTTGCTGCATGTTTTTAAATTTTCTTTTTTATAGATTTTACATTTCTGTCAGCGTTAGTCCTCACTTTAAAGCACATCAAACACCACTTTTCATTCAATAAAGTGCATTCAATCACACATTTCCCAGTTTCTATTTCTATTCTAATTTACACAAATTTGGGTAATAAGCCCCTCTCCCATTGTGTCTTTGAGGCCAACAAGGAGAGGCAGACGTTCCCATGCCACTTTAAGGGGGACAGCAGCATCTGTGTCCATGGGCAAAGGCAGATGTGGTTGGACCTCAGGCAGAGCACATTCTGCCTCCATGTCCAGAGCTTCTCCTGCCATAGCCCCAGCATCATGCATGGAGGAGTCAGATGAATTATTTGAACAAAGTGTCAGCCACTTGCTTCTTGACAATGCACAGGCATTATTTGATTATGATGTTCCTTCTGAGGTTGAGGAAGGGAGTAACATGAGCCTACAGAGAGGGGAGAACACTGATAAACAACACATTGGGAGTCATGTTCCTCAAGCCACAGCGTATTGCCAAGTTGGCTCCAGTGATTATGAGGATAGAGGGGATGATGATGATAAGGAGGACACTGACTTTATCTAAAAAAAATGACTAATATTGGCCTGAGTGCGCTATAATTTGGCTTCTTCACATAAGGCTTGCTCATTGTGGTGCAAAAATGTGTTATTTCCATCCAAAGTCTGCCAAAGAAACACCAGAATTTATCCCAAAATTCTCTAATCTTGTTCCAAGTGCACTAAATTGTGGCCTCATCATACAGACTGGCTTGCAGGGAAAAACAATTTAAATGTCATTTTTTAATATATGTCAGTTTTGCTGCAGCAGGTTCTATACATGGTACAGATGCGCCACTTTACAGGCAGACAAAGGGGACCCCCCAGGCACTATATTTAAATACATGTTTCATTTTTATTGTTTCACTGTAAGCATCATTAAAATCACTGCTCCTAAAAAAAGATTTGCATTGATACATGTCCCCCAGGGCAGTACCCGGGCCCCCGTACCCTTTTTATGGGCAATACCTTGTATATAAGCCTTCAAAATTGGCACTTTTGATTTTTTGATTTCGGGTCCCATAGACTTCAATGGGGGTCGAAGTTCGGGTCTGAACTTTTGCGATGTTCGAGAGTTCTAGCGCAAACCGAACCGGGGGAGTGTTCAGCCCAACTCGAATAGCCAATGTGCAGCATCTACATGGCAAATTCTCATCTGCAATTTCCTCCAAGAGGTCAGAAGAAATACCCCTTGCTCAACAGGCACTCTCTCCAGATTGTTAGGCATGCTTCATTGCTGGTACCACACTAGAGAAACCTCCCTTAACATGGCATTCACTCTTAATTGGAAAAAACCCACCATTCACAGAGAGAACAGAAAACCGAGAGAAATTCTTAAGGGCTTTGGGCTTGAGTTGATTGCATCAGTTTGACATCAAGTACATATGACATGCAATTGACCTTCTTGTGACCTGCATTTCACCTGCTTCAAATAGGGTTTGCATTCTTACAGATTTGGATAGGAATGCAAAACTTGTGTGAGGCCACACAGGACCTAAGGGCAAGTAAGGGCTCCCACTTAAAAACCACATAACAGAATTTATGTTAGAATAAAATGTAAAAGTAAGACGTGGTAAGTAATGGTTTGAAATGATGTTTATGAATACATGATCTGTGTGTAGAAATAAAGAGCAGTGATGCGTGAAATTGGGACTTCCTGTCAATCATAATCAACTGTTAAAATTGTGAATTGAAGCTTTATTTTTAAGTATTACTGTTTCTGCAATTTGATTATAACAGGTCATAAGAGTAATCAGATCCTACTAATTGGAAAATTGGAGCAGATAACATTATAATGTAAATCATGGCAATGCAAACCAGACTCAAATAAATAAAATCATCCCTATTCACAAACTCTACCTCTTTGTCACTCGTTGTTGGTAGCAAGCTGACTTTTTATATTTAGAGCTATTTTTAGCTATACAGTCTATCAGTGAGAAGGAGCACACTGCTTGAACTACAGATAGACTTTGGCTCATCTTCATTAGGCCCTAGATATCCCCTCCCTATGTTTTTTTTTTTTTTGCTGAATTTACTTATAAGTGTTCAGAGGTGGACACACACGGTAACGTCACCATAATGTGTGAAATGTGTAACACTATCTATCTATCTATCTATCTATCTATCTATCTATCTATCTATCTATCTATCTATCTATCTATCTATCTATCTATCTATCTATCTATCTATCTATCAATAAAATATTGCCCCTCCCCCCAAAAAAATATACAGGCTATAATTGGTATAAAACCTTAAATATTAATTTTATGGCAGTAGAATATGGTAAAACACCAGAAACAGGAATAGAAAAATGTAAATGATATAATGATAGATTTAAAGGTACTATAAAATAAAGAAAAGGGTTTTCCTGCACTTCCTCGCAGGTATGAACTGTTATTGGCACGACACAGAGACATTACTGGATGGTAGTAATTTTAATTTATTAGGATATATTAGTCCTTTTAATTAAACATTTACTGTAATCCATTACTAGTAGCACGCTTGTTTTGCAATTTCTTAATAGCCATAATGGCATTGTCTTGTGATAATAGACTTTTGCCTGAAAGTCATTTGATGTTTATGATAGAGCGAGAGGCTGCTGCAAGAGATTCATGGATGTCAGCTTGATATCTTCCTATAGACCTATTCATTCAACCTGGTCATTGGACTATAGATGTAGAAATCCTTTGGGGACCTCCAGAAAATTGGATTTTTTTAAGCTCTGTCTTTGGCTTTATTCTCCCTCCCATTTTCTCCTTAGCTCTCACCTAGGAGCCTATTCGTTTTTTCTTTCAATAACCCTGTTCTAGCAGGATTGCAAGTGCTTTTTAATGTAGGATATGTACTTGAGTCATAACTCCAGGGTCACTTTCTGAGTAAGATTTTATGGGATTGATTAAACTTTAGCACCATAACTGTTGACTTTACAGGCCTGAGAAGAGACTCAGTCTAGCATAATTTGTGCACTGCAGTTTTTTCATATTGAAGTGAGGAGTGTAATCTATTTTACAGTTTTCTTTTTTATAACAGTTTGCTACACAGGGTTTAAAATGACATTAAGGCTAAGTTTAATAGGATGCTTTTAGTAGGAGGACTTACATGCTCTTTATATTCTTTTTCAAAATGTCCCCTCTGTTCTTGCTCCACTAACTGTGCCCTGGGTATGTAGGGTTGCGGAATATCACCAGAGTCTTCAATTTGTGTGCACTCCAATTTAGAACCACAACTTTTCACACAGTTATTGCCAGCGCGCACACAAGAGTAAGAACGACACAAAGTCAAAGTTGTATCTGCCTTTTGACCACAGCACAAAACTGCTTAATTTAAGAAAAAAAAAGTGCAAGAACAGTGTATACCAAAACCACATCATTTTAATTAACTAACATTCCCCACACCCCTCCTATACCCATAGTACAAATAAAAGTCAGGAAAACACCTGCCTGTATAGTCCAAATAATGCTTCTCCTGCGCTTGAGTGGTATGCTTTAAAGTGTTACTAAACCCAGGACCCTGCATTCACTATATCTGGTCTCCCACAGTACACAGAATGTGGAAATGCAATTATTTTAGTAAATATAAACTGTTAAAAATACCTTTTCTCATCAGCAGTGTATAGCAGTCTTGTCACTTCTATCAGTTTCTGGTTAAAGCTTGTAGAAGGAGATTTCATATTGCACTGGCTGTCCTATCAGGATGCAAGACCCCTGACGCTCAGTCTGGACAGTGCTGATTGGCCCTGTGCTGATCACATGCACGCCCCCCAAGAAAAAAAAACTCTCTAGCAATACACACCAAACTGAGCATGTACAGCCTGACTCCATTTACTCTGTCTTATCCAGACATGTTTTGGGGGCAATACAGGAAGGGTAGAATCTGGGCATACAGGATCAAACAGCCTTTTTACATGATGCAGAGAATTAACCCCTTAGGTCTCACAGTGAGTATAACAAGCATGCTTTACTGCATATACAGACTGATTTTACTGTTGTGGGTTTAATAACACGTTAAGGCTTATTATTTCTGCTTTCCTTTGGGTGGACTTGGGTTAAGCGCCAAGGTACCTTGCTGCACCCTCAGGGCAATGGGTATCCTTATACAGTATCTCACAAAAGTGAGTACACCCTCACATTTTTGTAAATGTTTTATTATATCTTTTCATGTGACAACACTGAAGAAATGACACTTTGCTACAATGTAAAGTAGTGAGTGTACAGCTTGTATATCAGTGTAAATTTGCTGTCCCCTCAAAATAACTCAACACACAGCCATTAATGTCTAAACCGCTGGCAACAAATGTGAGTACACCCCTAAGTGAAAATGTCCAAATTGGGCCCAAAGTGTCAATATTTTGTGTGGCCACAGCGGCCTGTCCTTTCCTTCATATACACGGAAGGCATACATGTACCTTGTGGCCCTTTCACAGAATTTATACAACTCACCCCATTTATGTCCCTTTTACAAGAGATGTACTGTTTGGTGCCCAGCCTGCCGGTAAAATTGACAACGGAATCATCAACATAGATGTGTTTGTCAGGAATATACAACTTAGAAATTTCTGGGAGAAAAAAATTACCAATTACAATTGTATAAAGTTAGTAATATCCAGGGTGATTTTGGGGAGGACACAGTGTATTGTTGCTAAAATGGAACTGCATGATCATTTTCATATAATGTTCTTGGCATAAGAGAGGAATACATGGGCATATGATGAATAAAGTGTGTGGACCAGTAAGCATGTACTTATTTTTTTTTGTGAGTCCCATGCTTAATTTGAGGCCCCAAAAAGTTTTGAATTCTTCCACTGTGACAGGTCTCCATTCAAATGGACAGACATCATATGAAATATTATTTGTGATGTATTGCTGGGCATAAATATTGTACTAATATATAATAGTGAATCCGCGCAACGGAAAATAAGTAAATAAATCGTGTATAGGGACTGCTGCCTCCACAAAAGCAATTCCCACCAAAGTGGAGAAAGCCAAAAGTGAATAAAGAGTTAATATGTGGGTGTTGCGCTGTCCTAATGAGCGTATACAAAATGTGAATAAAATTCAATCCTCTGGTGTGTGTGCTTTCCTGTGATAAACCACTAAAACCAGTTATATACCCGTAGACGTCCTTTGACGAAACGCGTAGGGTGTGGCCTAATCTTACGTCTTGCAAAATCTCCCAGGGAACACAGGTTTTGAATCTGACGGTTTTACTGATGACATTTTTGTTGCCTTATACAAGCTATCATTATGTGAGTACCGCTCTGTCATCTGTTTCAATAAAACGTTTTTTATGGTTTTATGCTATGGGCATTCCCTTTCTCTTCTATGTCTAAATGCCATCTCGACCCTGAAAGCGCTAAGGATTGCTGCACAGTGGCATACACTGTGACTGCGTGTCACCCCTGCAGGGGTTAAGAAAGCTGGTGAGTGTCTGCATGATCACAGTACAAGACACAACCACCCGGGCACCACGGTAAAATTAAGTAGCAGATGTGTTTTGGGTACACTTGCTTACTCCAAACGTCAAGAAATTCATAAGGACTATTTTAAAGTATCATTGCTGCACTGAGCACAAGTCACTGTTTACTTTAGCAAGTCAACCATACTTGTCAGGATTGTTTGATATCCTATTGTTGCATGGAGCACAAGTCACTTTAATATATGCACTTCACAAATCTATAAGAGTTTCTCATTGCATTTTTTGCATTATACCACTCCTGTGCTCAACCTTTCCCCCCCCCCCTCCTCCCCCTCCCCTTCCTCCCCCTCCCCTTTCTCCTTACATAGTGGATCAGTTTTTATTATATTTTTTATTATATTTGGTTATGGTATTAGTTCATGCGTATGATATATAACTGGTTTTAGTAGTTTATCACAGGAAAGCACACACACCAGAGGATTGAATTTTATTCACATTTTGTATACGCTCATTAGGACAGCGCCACACCCACATATTAACTCTTTATAAATATTGTACTGGTCCACAATTGAATGGAATAAATCATTGGTGAAAAATAAATTTAAAAGATCACTGACAGATGGCTGCACTGGTGGGGCTGCATCAGGGCACTGATTCTGGCTGCAGTAGTGTGGCTAAATCTGGGAACTGATGATGGCTGCACTATTGATAGTTGCAATCAGGGCACTGACAGATGCTGCACTGGTGTGGCTGATCAGGGCACTGATTATGGGTGCACTGAAAAATGACTGCTGCAGAGCACTGACAAATGGCTGTGTGGCTAAAAAAGGGCATTGATGATGGCTGCACTACTGTAACTGAATCTGGGCACTGAGTAAATGTATGTCCCCACTAGGGATTAGCTTCGAGTTCGAGTCGAACTCATGTTCAACTCGAACATTGGCTGTTCGCAAGTTCGCCGAACAGCGAACAATTTGGGGCGTTCGCGGCAAATTCGAATGCCGCAGAACACCCTTTAAAAGTCTATGGGAGAAATCAAAAGTGCTAATTTTAAAGGCTTATATGCAAGTTATTGTCATAAAATGTGTTTGGGGACCCGGGTCCTTCCCCAGGGGACATGGATCAATGCAAAAAAAAGTTTTAAAAACGGCCGTTTTTTCAGGAGCAGTGGTTTTAATAATGCTTAACGTCAAACAATAAAAGTGTAATATCCCTTTAAATTTCATACCTGGGAGGTGTCTATAGTATGCCTGTAAAGGGGCGCATGTTTCCCGTGTTTAGAACAGTCTGACAGCAAAATGACATTTGGAAGGAAAAAACTCATTTAAAACTACCCGCGGCTATTGCATTGCCGACAATACACATACAAGTTCATTGATAAAAACGGCATGGGAATTCCCCACAAGGGAACCCCGAACCAAAATAAAAAAAAAAAAAAATGATGTGGGAGTCCCTCTAAATTCCATACCAGGCCCTTCAGGGCTGGTATGGATATTAAGGGGAACCCCGGCCAAAATTTAAAAAAAAATGACACGGGGTTCCCCCTAAATTCCATACCAGACCCTTCAGGTCTGGTATGGATTTTAAGGGGAACCCCAGCCAAAAAAAAAAAAAAAAACAGCGTGGGGTCCCCCCAAAAATCCATACCAGACCCTTATCCAAGCACGCAACCTGGCAGGCCACAGGAAAAGAGGGGGGATGAGAGTGCGCCCCCCCTCCTGAACCGTACCAGGCCACATGCCCTCAACATTGGGAGGGTGCTTTGGGGTAGCCCCCCCAAAACACCTTGTCCCCATGTTGATGAGGACAAGGGCCTCATCCCCACAACCCTGGCCGGTGGTTGTGGGGGTCTGCGGGCGGGGAGCTTATCGGAATCTGGAAGCCCCCTTTAACAAGGGGACCCCCAGATCCCGGCCCCCCCCTGTGTGAAATGGTAAGGGGGTACTTACCCCTACCATTTCACTAAAAAACTGTCAAAAATGTTAAAAATGACAAGAGACAGTTTTTGACAATTCCTTTATTTAAATGCTTCTTCTTTCTTCTATCTTCCTTCATCTTCTTCTTCTTCTGGTTCTTCTGGCTCTTCTGGTTCTTCCTCCGCGTTCTCGTCCAGCATCTCCTCCGCGGCGTCTTCTATCTTCTTCTCCTCGGGCCGCTCCGCACCCATGGCATGGGGGGAGGCTCCCGCTCTTCTCTTCATCTTCTTCTTCATCCTCTTGTCTTCTTCCTTCTTCTCTTCTTCATTTTCTTCTCCGGGATATTACACTTTTATTGTTTGACTTTAAGCATTATTAAAATCACTGCTCCTGAAAAAACGGCCGTTTTTAAAACTTTTTTTTGCATTGATCCATGTCCCCTGGGGCAGGACCCAGGTCCCCAAACACTTTTTATGACAATAACTTGCATATAAGCCTTTAAAATTAGCACTTTTGATTATTCATGTTCGTGTCCCATAGACTTTAACGGTGTTCGCGTGTTCGAGCGAACTTTTTTCCTGTTCGCATGTTCTGGTGCGAACCGAACAGGGGGGTGTTCGGCTCATCCCTAGTCCCCACACTACTATAATATACACCAAACCTACACAAACATATGAAATATATAATCTATTGTAGAAAGCAGCTACCACCTAACAGTGCTATCACTACACCTAATGCAGCATAAAAAAATTGAATAATAGTGAAGCGCTTTCACAGCCAATACAGCATATACAATCTAATAATAGTAAAGCACTTGCAACTATTATTTGATTTTTTATGAATATTTGCACTGACAGATACTGCACTGATGTGACTGAATCAGGGCACTGACAGATGGCTGCAATGGTGTGGCTGAATCAGGGCACTGACAGATGATGCATTGGTGTAGCTGAATCAGGGAGCTGTTGACGGCTGCACTGGTGTGGCTGAATTAAAGCACTGATGATGGCTGCAATGGTGTGAATCAGGGCACTGACAGATGACTGCAATGGTGTGGCTGAATCATGGCACTGACAGATGACTACACTGGTGTGGCTAAATCAGGGAGCTGATAATGGCTGCAGTGGTGTGGCTAAATCAAAGCGCTGATGATGGCTGCACTGGTGTGGCCAAATCAGGCCACTGATGATGGCTTCACTGTGGATGACTGCAATGAGGGCACTGAGAGATGCTGCACTAGTGTGGCTGAATTAGGGTGCATTGGTGGGGCTGAATTAGGGTACTGACAGATGCTGCACTGGTGTGGCTAATTAAAGCACTGATGATAGCTACACTGTGGATGGTTGCAATTAGGGCACTGACAGATTCTGCACTGGTTGTGGCTGATCAGGGCATTGATCAGGCTGCACTGGTGTGTGACACAGTATAGTAATCATAGGATGGTAAACACTCACTGATCCAGCACACATCAGCTCTCTTTTTCTCACACATGGTCTCGGTGTGAGAGAAGGAGAGCAGGTAACTGGCAAAGGACCTTTGTTTACATAAAGGATCATTGTGATTGGACACAGCGACCACATGGTCCTTTAGCCTAATCTGAGACCACAGATCACACTGAGTCCACTCATAGCGGTCTGATAATGTTGATTATATATATGTATATAGACACTCTAAATTAAAGAATTTATAATATGCTTGGTTTGTTTTTTTCCTTCTTGGAAACTAAGGAAAGCCTGTGATGACACGGACCACTGATAAGGACTCAAAGGCCGCTCAAAATAGGCATTCTTACCAAAACCAGTCTGAACTGAAACGATACTGCTGAAACTAGCCTAAAACATGCCTAGATCTTTTGCATATTCATAAGTATATATTGTATAGCCTGTAGATGTAACCTCAGAAACACTTTCACTTTTACTTGCTTATGTTGTTGAGAACCGTGTTGTGTCTCCCCACTGCAGTGTATGAATAAAGCAACTAATTTTGTTTTACAAAGATTTGGATCTACTATCTCATCTGAATGTCTTGTTTGGAGACTCCCTAATCTGATTTAACAACACCAAAGCAAACTCCCAGGGGTGCACACTAGAGGCAGAAGTGGGAGCATGTACAGGTGCATCCTCCTGGAACTGGAGAACACATACATGGCCAGGTGGGAAGTGGTTAAGTGAAGACTCTATTCCAGGAACACATGAAAGAGAAGAAATGGGAGAAGAAGAAAATAATAATGTAAACCTTAACATACTGTAGAGCTTGAAAGACATTACTGCTGTCTGATAGATGTCACAGAAGATTGCACAGAAGACAATCCATGAGTCTGTCCTCAGAGGGGAAGGTAGGAACATGCACCACTTCTTACCTCCCTTTGAATAAAGTCATTAATTTAGAAGATGAACCCTTAATGTATTCTATGCATTTAGGAAAAAAACTTGTGTGTGCTGCTCCCCCCCCAGCCCCCCACCAGAGGGCGGTAGGAGGGGGGGTCCCCTTGCGCCACTATGATTGTTTTTACGGTGCAGGGAATTGCATTCTGTAAAAGAAGATATCTGATTGATGGCTGTAGCTGCAGGCATCATTCAGATATCCCCAAAGTCTGTGACGTCATATATTTTGTAGTTGGGCGGGAAGTGGTTAAGAAGACCCAAAATGTCTTTAAAAGCTCTTTACATACTTGAAAGGGTTTCTTTCTGATACATTTTCTAAGTGGGTGTGGTTTGTTATATGTGGGGCATTGGTGATTTTGGTTCTTTTCTTGTTCTGTCTTTAAAGGGACTGTAGTGGGTGTAGGTAGAATATTAGTCCTTTTCACAGACACTGAACCTCTGTGATCTCTATGTGAAATAAGTGAGCTTGAATGCCTTGGAGAAAGTGAACTGAGAGTATTATGCCCTGTACACGCGACCGGTTTTGCTGTCGGAATAAACTCCGAAGGTTTCTCTGACGAAACTCAGATGGAATTCCGCTCAAGCGGTCTTGCCTACACACGGTCACACCAAAGTCCGACCTTCCAGAACGCGGTGACGTACAACACCTACGACGGGACTAGAAAAAGGAAGCGTAATAGCCAGTAGCCAATAGCTTCCATCTCGTACTTGCTTCAGAGCATGCATCGTTTTTGGTCCGTTGGAACAGCATACAGACGAGCAGGTTTCCCAATAGGAATTGGTTCCGTCGGAAATATTTAGAACATGTTCCATTTCTAGGTCCATCAGAATTTTTGAAAAAAAAAGTCCGATGAGGCATGCACATGATCGTAATAGACAATAAAAAGCTTCCGTCTGACTTTTTCTGTCGGACATTCCGCTCGTGTGTACGCGGCATTAGACTCCCTAAAGGAGAAACTTCATTCTTTGTATCTGAAATTCTCCCAATGAACCCACAGGAGTAGGAAAAGGGAGAAAAGAAAACTTAATTTTTTTCATGTACCTTGCTCCCAGATGCCCATTTTTCTTATATACCATAAGGTAACTTGGAGACTATAGGGTTAACCCCACAAGCCAGATCTAGGAAGCCTAGGCCAGGTAGTTGGGTATCTCGTTGCGGTTCAGGATTCAAAACAAATGCCTCACCATCACATACAGTATCTCACAAAAGTGAGTACAACCCTCACATTTTTGTAAATATTTTATTATATCTTTTTGTTTCAATATTTTGATTGAGATTGTACAGAAAAAGACATAAGCTTCTAACATGAGATAGCTGTTCAAACGTCAGGCATACAAACAAGTCAGTAACTTTCAATGACTTACAACATTAGGAGGTTAAGGAAACACGCGGGGTGCTTGTTTATCATCTTACCAACAGTGTTTATTCTCCCTCTCTCCGACACCCCTATTGGGATCAGACTGTGTCGGGGGGAGGAAGATTTCGCTCCCCAAAAGCCAAAGAAAAACGCTCAATAACCAAAGGTGTGTGTGCTACGTGGTTCCTTGTCCTAAGAAACTTCTTGCAGAATATCGAGGAATCAAAAAAAAATAACAAAAAACAAAACAAAAAGAAAATGAAAAAAATAGAAAAGGGCAAACATATGTCTTGATCTTGTGATCAATCGCAAAGGTTTGCCTGAACTAGGCTTGTAGGTTTGTCAGTGACAGATCGTTCCCTGTTATTTGGAGTCAAGCAAGAGGGTTATCAGGGAATGTTGAGAAGAAAAGAGAAAGAGGAAAAAAAGAGAAAGGAGTGTGTGTGATAGGATATGGAGGCACCAGAGAGATACCTGGGTGTAGGGTGGTTGAAATCTCTTCAGGATATTGTGGGAGTTTATGTATATAGGTTTTCCAGGGTATCCATACCATGTCATGCTTTTCTGTAGTGGACTGGAGAATGCTGACCATTTTTTCTTGTACCATCGACCATAATATTTTCCTTTTAAC
The DNA here is from genome assembly GCA_037952925.1 of Lithobates clamitans. Lineage (NCBI taxonomy): Eukaryota > Metazoa > Chordata > Amphibia > Anura > Ranidae > Lithobates > Lithobates clamitans. Next base: position 63,153 of record JBBGZY010001249.1, on the reverse strand, counting down.
TGCAACTAGGGATACTGTAGGCTGTTTTCAAGCTCGGGCTATCGTGATTTTAGTACCCAGTAAAATTAAATGAATGAGTGTCCTAAGAGGCTTGGGACAACCCACAGGATTTCCATTCAGTAGAGCTATTTTAGGGGTTTTTGGTACAGGTATATCAGTCACATTATGTAACAAGGAAAAGACCTTGTTCCATAGGCCCTGAATACAGGGACACTCCCACCATATGTGGTATAGGGATCCAGTCAGCCCACAACCTCTAAAGCATAGTGGGGTAAAATCTTAGCCACTCATAGAGGAACGTTATACCAACACGTGATTATTTTGGCGTTTGCCCCTGTAAGGGCGACATTGGATATACCTGTCAGGAAAGGGTTCATCCGCTGGTAAGATATATTGTTTGGCATGCAGTTCTTGGGTCCACCAGCAGGTGTCTCCTGGCAGTGTTGAACTGTCAGGAGAATATTTCCCTGCTGGTGTCATTTCATCTTTTGGCTGCAGTACTGACGTCCACCAGCGGATGGATCCTGGCAGTATGGAGCAGACAACACTCCCTGCGCTCAGGTGTGACTTGAAGTCAATCACAGTCAGTCCTATAAATACCCGGCAAGCCCTCATATGCTTGCCTTGGTATCTCTCTCCTTGAGCCCTGACCTTGTTCGCCTGTTACCCGATCCTGAGCCTGCATCTGACCTTGTGCCCGAGCTTATCCTGACCCGATCCCTTCTGTGTTCCTGTACCCTTCAGCCCGATCCATTCCCTCTCTGTCCTGTTGGTTCCCTGTCCCTCATTTACTGATCTTCCTGTGTATGACCTTGGCTTGGCTAACGTTTATGTCTCTGGTATATCCCTTGTTCTTGCTGACCTGCTGTGTCATCTGTGATTCCGGTATTGCCCCTTGCTGTAGATATTGTTGTTTGTAGTGGGTTTGTTGGGTTGGTTGTTCACTGTTTGTATTTTCTAAATCATCACCTATTTTAATAAATATCACTATTCACTTACATGTGTTTTGGGTTATCTCTGTGCAGTCCACACAGTCTGGTCTACTAGTCTCCTGACAGTATACCAAGGCCATCCCTGACCAGACGTGGCTGCATTGAGAAACCATCCTGGTTTGTTAGGTCTGCTAATATGGGTTGCAAAGAAATAATTTATTATTCTCTGCTAGCGGAAGAGGATGGTGAATATTGTGGCCAGATTTTAAAAGGGTGGACTAGTGACCAGCTAATGGAAACTATCCGATTAGCTCATTCCCTAGTGGATCAGGGGTGTATGTCATTTGAAGATGCTCAGCCCCTGATCCAGTTATGTGCTAAACTAGCCCTGTCATGCATTCCCGAGGGAAGTGATGATTTTTCTCCCCCCTTAAATTATTGCCAAGTTGAATCCCTGGTTTGGTTGTTAGAGGGTGATCCAGCCTATTTCATAGAACACTATTCCTCCTGTTCACAGCAGGTCTTGTCTAGTTGCATCCAGTCAGTGCAATCCTTGATTAATCAGGCTGTGTGTGAATCAGCATTTGTTCAACCTGTGCTGCAGGCATGGTCAGATCTCCTGTCTTTAGCTAAGCCACAATATTCCAGCCCTACCATTAATCACCTGCCTTCCCAAAAATCTATCTCCCCGTCGCCTATGGTAACCTCAGCTACAGCCCAGTTTACTCAACCCCCTACCAAATACTACTACCCAGTCTCCAAGTGTAGCACCTATCCCGCCTTCAATCCACCTGTCTCTCCTCCTCCACCTGTAACAGTCCCACAAAACCCCTCTCTAGCTACAGTTCCTTGGTCTTCCTTCGATCCAGCTACTTTCTTTTCTTACAGCCCTGCACCTACATACAAAACTGCACGGGCTAAACCAAAAAAGAAACAAAAATTCTTCCCTACCCACACGATCCTGCCAGTAACCCAACTTGCTTCCACACCAACTAACCCACCTGATTCTGCCAAACCTCTGCCTGCTACCCAGTCTGACGTTCCAGTGCCTGCTACCCAGTCTGACGTTCCAGTGTCTGCTACCCAGTCTGACGTTCCAGTGCCTGCTACCCAGCCTGACGTTCCAGTGCCTGCTACCCAGCCTGACATTCCAGTGCCTGCTACCCAGTCTGACGTTCCAGTGCCTGCTACCCAGCCTGACGTTCCAGTGCCTGCTACCCAGCCTGACGTTCCAGTGCCTGCTACCCAGCCTGACGTTCCAGTGCCTGCTACCCAGCCTGACGTTCCACTGCCTGCTACCCAGCCTGACGTTCCAGTGCCTGCTACCCAGCCTGACGTTCCAGTGCCTGCCACCCAGCCTGACGTTCCAGTGCCTGCCACCCAGCCTGACGTTCCAGTGCCTGCCACCCAGCCTGACGTTCCAGTGCCTGCCACACAGCCTGACTTTCCAGTGCCTGCCACCCAGCCTGACGGTCCAGTGCCTGCCACCCAGCCTGACGGTCCAGTGCCTGCCACCCAGCCTGACGGTCCAGTGCCTGCCACCCAGCCTGACGGTCCAGTGCCTGCTGACCGGTCTGATGACCTTGTGTCCATGTTCCAGCCTAAAGTTTTGCTACCAGTGTTCCAGTCTGACGCTTCAGTGACTACTGTCCAGTCTGATGTACCTATTGTTCAGCCTGGTATGCCAGCACCTGCTGTTCCGCCCGATGTGCCAGCGCCTGTGTCTGCTGCCCAGTCTAAAGTTCCAGTACCCGCTGCCTGGTCTGATGTCTCGGTGCCGGCTTTCCAGTCCGCTTTCCAGCCTGATGTGCCAGTGTCTGCTACTCAGCCAGTTGTGCCAATGCCTGTGTCCGCTGCCCAGTTTGAGGTCCCAGTGCCTGCTGCTCAGCCCGAAATCCCAGTGTCCATGTTCCAGCCTGACGCTCCAGCGACTACTGACCAGTCCGATGTACCTGTTCAGCCTGTTGTGCCAGTACCTGCTGTTCTGCCTGATGTGCCAGCGCCTGTCTTTGCTGTCCAGCCTGAAGTTCCAGCACCTGCTGCCCGGTCTGATGTCTCGGTACCCACTTTCCAGCCTGATGAGCCTGCTTTCCGGTTTGATGTGCCCATCCTCCAGCCTGATATCCTGGTACCTGTCTTCCAGCCTGATGTCGTGATGTTGGTATCTCAGCCTGAGGTTTCGGTGCCCGTGTTTCAGCCTGGAGTTTCGGAGCCCGTGTCTCAGCCTGCTGAATCAGTGCCCGTTACCCAGTCTGTTGAATCGGTGCCCGTTACCTGGTCTGCTGAACTGGTGCCCATTACCCAGTTTGCTAAACCGAAGTCCGTCACTTTGCCTGTCAAGCCAGTATCCGTTATGCGGCTTGCCGAACCAGTGCCCGTGTCCAGCTCGCTGAGTCGGGGCCTGTTACCCAGCCCACTGGGCCGGGGTCCGTTACCCAGCTTGCTGAGCCGGTGTCTGTAATCCGGCCTGCCCTTACGGTGCCCGCTGTTCGGCCTAATGTTCCAGAGCCTGCTGTCCATCTCGATGATCCGGAGCCTGCTGCCCAGCTCGATGACCCGAAGCCTGCTGCCCAGCTCGATGACCCGGAGCCTGCTGCCCAGCTCGATGACCCGGAGCCTGCTGCCCAGCTCGATGACCCGGAGCCTGCTGCCCAGCTCGATGACCCGGAGCCTGCTGCCCAGCTCGATGACCCGGAGCCTGCTGCCCAGCTCGATGACCCGGAGCCTGCTGCCCAGCTCGATGACCCGGAGCCGGCTGCCCAGCTCGATGACCCGGAGCCGGCTGCCCAGCTCGATGACCCGGAGCCGGCTGCCCAGCTCGATGACCCGGAGCCTGCTGCCCAGCTCGGTTTGTTCCTGTCTGCTGCCCAACTTGGTTTGTTCCTGTCTGCTGCCCAACTTGGTTTGTTCCTGTCTGCTGCCCAACTTGGTTTGTTCCTGTCCGCTACCCAGCTCAATGACTCTGATGTGCCAGCTGTCTGCCTGGATGGGCCTGATGACCAGCCTTCCTCCACCATTCTGCCTGATGCCATAGACTATGGACAATTAAGACTAGTTGGAGCGTCCGGAGGCCGCTCCTTTAGGGGGGGGGTACTGTCAGGAAAGGGTTCATCCGCTGGTAAGATATATCGTTTGGCATGCAGTACTGGGGTCCACCAGCAGGTGTCTCCTGGCAGTGTTGAACTGTCAGGAGAATATTTCCCTGCTGGTGTCATTTCATCTTTTGGCCGCAGTACTGAGGTCCACCAGCGGATGGATCCTGGCAGTATGGAGCAGACAACACTCCCTGCGCTCAGGTGTGACATGAAGTTAATCACAGTCAGTCCTATAAATACCCGGCAAGCCCTCATATGCTTGCCTTGGTATCTCTCTCCTTGAGCCCTGACCTTGTTCGCCTGTTACCCGATCCTGAGCCTGCATCTGACCTTGTGCCCGAGCTTATCCTGACCCGATCCCTTCTGTGTTCCTGTACCCTTCAGCCCGATCCATTCCCTCTCTGTCCTGTTGGTTCCCTGTCCCTCATTTACTGATCTTCCTGTGTATGACCTTGGCTTGGCTAACGTTTATGTCTCTGGTATATCCCTTGTTCTTGCTGACCTGCTGTGTATGACCCTGGCCTGGCTGACATCTGTGATTCCGGTATTGCCCCTTCCTGTAGATATTGTTGTTTGTAGTGGGTTTGTTGGGTTGGTTGTTCACTGTTTGTATTTTCTAAATTATCACCTATTTTAATAAATATCACTATTCACTTACATGTGTTTTGGGTTATCTCTGTGCAGTCCACACAGTCTGGTCTACTAGTCTCCTGACAATACCCTTAAAGGCTTTCTGGAATTTGGAGAACCACGTGTTTTCGTTCCAAGAGACCTGAAGATCTTGTTTCCATCAGATGGCATTTTGATGATTTCTCAGTATTCTCTGTAAGTGAGGCGTAAATCTTAGAAATTCCTCCCTTCTGATCCATGACCCCAGAGCACTATTGTTCATATGCTGTTATATGCAGAGGTTCAGGTTTTGTGGTCCATAGTGATAAGATAAAGTGTCTGATTTGGTGTAAATGAAATCTTTTGGAAGTGACCAATACGGAATAATCCTTTGTTTGTCCACCACTGAAACGCCCTGATATCTTGACCTGGGGAAAGTTGGGGTTATTAAATATGTGTGCTAGGGGGCGAAGCTCAGATATAAGATTGGGAGATTTGTATAAGAAGTCACAAAGGGCCATGGAATGCGATAAAGTAGGGGCCATTATAGGGGGTCTGTGTTTATGAGGGGTCCAAGCTAGATAGTCAATAGTGTGTAATGGGATAGCTTGCCTCTCCATGTCTACCCAGTCTGGCCTATTACCCTGGGAATATAAGACCGAAAATTGGGATAATTGGACTGCTTGGTAGTATAGGTCCAGCAGACCAATTCCCCCTTGTTTGCGTCTTCTAAGGAGCACACTTTTAGGGCAACGATATCCCTTATTACCCCAAATGAATTGTATTATCTGGGATTTAAATTTTTTCAAAGGAGGTCTCAAGATTGGGATGGGTAGGGATCTGAATAAGTAAAGGATCCTGGGAAACAGTATAATTTTCACTGCATTTATTTTGCCTATCCAGGACAGATTACCCTTTCCCCAACACGTTAGATCCTCCTTCAGCTTTTTGTACATGGGGGGTAATTGGCATTGTATAGTAGGTCCACACTAGCCATCAATTTGATGCCTAAATATGGGATTGAGGAAGGTTCCCAGGCAAATTCAAAGTGTTTTTTTAGACACTCTACCATAAGTGTGGGGGTGGTGACATTCAGAGCCACTGATTTGACCATGTTAATTCTCAACCCAGAGACCTTGCTAAATTCCTGGAGGAGTTTGAAAAGATTGGGTGTGGAAATGAGTGGGGAAGTAATGAAGAGCAGCAGATCACCGGCAAACAGGGTGCATTTGTGAACACGGGGCCCGCATTTAATCCCATGTATATCTGGGTGGTTTCTTATAGCGGTGGCTAGGGTTTCAATTGCTACGGCAAAGATAATGGGAGAAAGGGAGCATCCCTGTCTTATGCCTCTGTGTATCGAGAAAGGGTTTGAATAGTGGCCCTAAAGTTTGACTTGGGAGCTCGGGTTGGAGTATAAATTCCTCAGTAATTGTAAGAAAGTAAGGGTCAAACCCCCATCTGCGTAGCACTTCAAATAGGTAAGGCCACTCTACAGTGTCAAACGCTTTTTGCAGATCCACTTAAATTATTATATCTTTTTATGTGACAACACTGAAGAAATGACACTTTGCTACAATGTAAAGTAGTGAGTGTACAGCTTGTATAACAGTGTAAATTTGCTGTCCCCTCAAAATAACTCAACATACAGCCATTAATGTCTAAACCGCTGGCAACAAAAGTGAGTACACCCCTAAGTGAAAATGTCCAAATTGGACCCAAAGTTTCAATATTTTGTGTGGTCATCATTATTTTTCAGCACTGCCTTAACGCTCTTGGGCATGGAGTTCACCAGAACTTCACAGGTTGCCACTGGAGTCCTCTTCCTCTCCTCCATGACAACATCACGGAGCTGGTGGATGTTAGAGACCTTGCTCTCCTCCACCTTCCATGTGAGGATGCCCCACAGATGCTCAATAGGGTTTGGAGACATACATGGCCAGATCTTTAACAAGGCAGTAGTCGTCTTGGAGGTGTGTTTGGGTCGTTATCATGTTGGAATACTGCCCTGCGGCCCAGTCTCCAAAAGAAAGGGGATCATGCTTGACTTCAGTATGTCAGAGTACATGTTGGCATTCATGGTTCCCTCAATGAACTGTAGCTCCCCAGTGCCGGCAGCACTCATGCAGCCCCAGACCATGACACTCCCACCACCATGCTTGACTGTAGGCAAGACACACTTATCCTTGTACTCCTCACCTGGTTGCCGCCACACATGCTTTACACCATCTGAACCAAATAAGTTTATCTTGGTCTCGTCAGACCACAGGACATGGTTCCAGTAATCCATGTCCTTAGTCTGCTTGTCTTCAGCAAACTGTGGGCTTTCTTGCTCATCATCTTTAGAAGATGCTTCCTTCTGGGACGACAGCCATGCAGACCAATTTGATGCAATGTGCGGCGTATGGTATGAGCACTGACAGGCTGACCCCCCCACCCCTTCAACCTCTGCAGCAATGCTGGCAGCACTCATACGTCTATTTCCTGAAGACAACCTCTGGATATGACGCTGAGCATGTGCACTCAACTTCTTTAGTCGACCATGGCGAGGTCTGTTCTGAGTGAAACTTGTCCTGTTAAACCGCTGTATGGTCTTGGCCACCATGCTTCAGCTCAGTTTCAGGGTCTTGCCAATCTTCTTATAGCCTAGGTCATCTTTATGTAGAGCAACAATTCTTTTTTTTCAGATCCTCAGAGAGTTCTCTTCCATGAGGTGCCATGTTTAAATATCCAGTGACCGGTTTAAGAGAGAGAGAGCGATAACACCAAATTTAACACACCTGCTCCCCATTCACACCTGAGACCTTGTAACACTAATGAGTCACCTGACACCGGGGAGGGAAAATGGCTAATTGGGCTCAATTTGGACATTTTCGCTTAAGGGTGTACTCACTTTTGTTGCCAGCGATTTAGACATTAATGGTTGTGTGTTGAGTTATTTTGAGGGGGCAGCAAATTTACATTGTTAAACAAGCTGTACACTGACTACTTTACATTGTATAAAAGTGTAATTTCTTCAGTGTTGTCACATGAAAAGATTGTGTACTCACTTTTGTGAGATACTGTACATACAGTACATAACAATATATTGATATAACCATAAAAAATTACTCAATATTTTAAGATATCTTTTCATGTGACAACACTGAAGAAATGACACTTTGCTACAGTGTAAAGTAGTGAGTGTACAGCTTGTATAACAGTGTAAATTTGCTGTCCCCTCAAAATAACTCAACACACAGCCATTAATGTCTAAACTGCTGGCAACAAGACTGAGTGAAACACAACCCTAAGTGAAAATGTCCAAATTGGGCCCAATTAGTCATTTTCCCTCCCTGGTGTCATGTGACTCGTTAGTGTTACAAGGTCTCAGGTGTGAATGGGGAACAGGTGCGGTGAACACCTCATGGCAAAGAACTCTCTGAGAATCTGAAAAAAATAATTGTTGCTCTAGATAAAGATGGCCTAGGCTATAAGAAGATTGCCAAGACCCTGAAACTGAGCTGCAGCATGGTGGCCAGGACCATAGAGTGGTTTAACAGGATAGGTTCCACTCAGAAAAGGCCTTGCAATGGTTGACCAAAGAAGTTGAGTGAACGTCAGAACTTAGCGTCATATACAGAGGTTGTCTTTGGAAAATAGATGTATCAGTGCTGCCAGCATTGCTGCAGAGATTGAAGGGGTGGGGGGTCAACCTGTCAGTGCTCAGACCATACATACATAGTTACATAGTAGGTGAGGTTGAAAAAAGACACAAGTCCTTCAAGTCCAACTTATGTGTGTGTGATTATATGTCAGTATTACATTGTATATCCCCATATGTTGTGGTTGTTCAGGTGCTTATCTAATAGTTTTTTTAAACTTACACCGCACATTACATCAAATTGGTCTGCATGGCTGTCGTCCCAGAAGGAAACCTCTTCTAAAGATGATGCACAAGGAAGCCCGCAAACAGTTTGCTGAAGACAAGCAGACTATGGACATGGATTACTGGAACCATGTCCTGTGGTATGATGAGACCAAGATAAACCTATTTGGTCCAGATGGTGTCAAGCATGTGTGGTGGCAACCAGGTGAGGAGTACAAAGACAAGTGTGTCTTGTCTACAGTCAAGCATAGTGGTGGGAGTGTCATTGGTCTGGGGTGCATGAGTGCTGCCGGCACCAGGGAGCTACAGTTCATTGAGGGAACCATGAATGCCAACATGTACTGTGACATACTGAAGCAGAGCATAATCCCCTCCCTTCGGAGACTGGGCTGCAGAGCAGTATTCCAACATGATAATGACCCCAAACACACCTCCAAGATGACCACTGCCTTGCTAAAAAAGGTGAAGGTAAAGGTGATCGACTGGCCAAGCATGTCTCCAGACCTAAACCCTATTGAGCATCTGTGGGGCATCCTCAAACAGAAGGTAGAGGAGCCCAAGGTCTCTAACATCCACCGACTCTGTGATGTCGTCATGGAGGAGTGGAAGAGGACTCCAGTGGCAACCTGTGATGCTATGGTGAACTCCATGCCAAAGAGGGTTAGGACAGTGCTGGAAAATAGTGGTGGCCACACAAAATATTGACACTTGGGCCCAATTTGGACATTTTCACTTAGGGGTGTACTCAATTTTGTTGCCAGTGGTTTAGACATTAATGGCTGTGTGTTGAGTTTTTATGAGGGGACAGCAAATTTACACTGTTATACAAGCTGTACACTCACTACTTTACATTGTAGTAAAGTGTAATTTCTTCAGTGTTGTCACATGAAAAGATATAATACAATATTTACAAAAATGTGAGGGGTGTACTTACTTTTGTGAGATACTGTATATCCCTTATTTGTGTGGCCATCACCCCCCACCTAATAACTACGGAAGGGTGCCCAACATTTTGTTTAAATTGCAGGGGTGTAAACCGGCAATGTGTAATATTGTAAAGTGATATCTCAGGCTTTGCAGTCAAAGGAGGAGCCACTGGAATGCACGCCGCTTTTTCTGGACGCAAATTGACCGGGAGAGCGCACCAGAAGTGCGTCATACTGGAAATATGTCATCAGGAGGTGGGAATAAAATTTGACGATCAGGAAATGTCTCTAGGGATACCCCCCAATGCGCATGGCCTGGCCAAACACATAGTAGGATTAACCCTATGTGCAGCCGCCTATCTCTACTGTACATGTGGGGAGGAGGAAAAAACAGAGTCTGTGTCTAAACAAAACTGCAAAAAAATGCAAATAAAAGCCACTGGTGAGGGTGTCCCAACATGTGAACAAACTGCATGGTAGTGCTGCATTTTCGCTCTGCCAGTGGGTTGAATGAAAAGTAACTAACAGATTTCTCCTTCCACACAAACGATGTGCCTGGAGGAATGTTCCCCTCCTAGACATTTTATTCTGACAGGGGGACTCTTCGCTATCAAAATACACTGATCAGTGGTTGCAACTGATGATGATAATTTGGATGGACCCGCTGAACCTGACGAATTTCAATCTGTCTATGGCCAGCTTCAGAATGACTTTTTTTCATTTTATACTCACACTTGAATAATACTTGCCCTGAACCACAGCTACTCATATAAATGGATGATGTTTACAGAAAAATAAATCCAAAAAAACTAAAAAGTCATTATATGCTCCTTAGATAAGATATTTGATATCTATTAAAGTTGTCAAATGTTTAACTATTTAAGAATAAGATATAAACCTAATATTTGTGCCCTATACTATATTTTCCTTATTGATCGGTTAACTCGCAGTCTTATGAATAAGTAAGAACCTGAGCCATTTTTAATGCAATATCATTATACACTTATCAGTACATTTAATCCCTAGCTTAGTTGCAATACACAACCCAGATATGTCAGGAGAATTGGCTACGAATTGTAGATTAAATACATTTTTATGTAGCTTAGACCATGTAATAATCTTTTTACAAAAACATAAAGGTAAATCTGACAGTTATCCTTTGGGTTTAGGCAGATCGACATATAAAATGTATGGATTTAAAAAAGGTAAAGCAGGGGTAAACTTTTTCAGATCATACCAATATATTTTTGCATTATAATCACATATTAAATACACATCATGGCTATTCACATAAACTGCACAGTTGTCTGCTAATCAGTGTGCTTATATCTGTCTCATGAGAAATATATTGGTCAATCTCAAGTGAATCATTTGTTTGAAATCAGACATGTCACTCCCAAGTTAAAACAATGGTTTGTGTTAAAAAGATCACTCCAATAGAGGAGAAGCATGGAAAGATGTCTTATAATAGACAAGTCTAAGCGGTATTAAACCTAAAGCCAAAAATGTATTATATGGAAGCTTAACAATCATTAGATGTGCTGACTGCATTCATTTTTTTGCTTTTGTTTTTTTCCCCCTGTTTTCACCTGGTAAAATGGCCAGTACAACACCTCCTATATTAGAGTGTCATCACTGTGGATTAATGGGCACGTGGGGCACCTTTGGACAGCAGAATTGTCTGCCTGGGGAAGTGGAGTGTTAGATGAACTAGAAGATTTAAATACACTAACAAATTGAAGTCAAACTCCAGCTCCCAATTTGTAAAAACTGCTCTCTTTTACTTTTGGGATAAATATTTTAAATACCGTATATACTCGAGTATAAGTCATTCCGAGTATAAGTCGAGACCCTAATTTACCACAAAAAAATGGGAAAAACTTATTGACCCGAGTATAAGATGAGGCTGAGAAATGCACAGCTACTGTAAGTGGAAAAAGAGGGTCAACAATGCCCATCTGCAGCTGTATACCTCCCTGTGTCCTGTGCATATGTGTCATGTGTCCTGTGCATATGTGTCATGTGTCATGTGTCCTGTGCATATGTGTCATGTGTATATGTACCTGTGTCATGTAACTGTGTCCTGTGTATATGTGCATGTACCTGTGTCCTGTGTATCTGGCATGTGTATATGTACCTGTGTGCATGTGTCTGTGTGTGTGTGTGCATCCTACCTGTGTCCTGTGCATACTCCGTGCGCCGCTCTGCACCGATCACAGTGTAGTATTCGGCGGCCATTCACTGTTCAAAAGCCGCGCCGCCTCCTCATCCAAAAAACTCAATTTCCCAGCAGTCATCGGTCAGCCGATCACAGACATTCTCTCATCCTCATACCACGGATGAGGATGAGAGAATGTCCGTGATAGGCTGTACACTGACTGCCTATCACAGACAAGGAGGCGCGGCTTTTGAACTGTGAGAGCCGCTGCTGAGTAGATTGTATCACACGCTGGCCGCCGTCTACCTGCATGACACGCTGATCATGTAGGCAGACGGCGGTGACTCGTGTATAAGTCGAAGGGGGCACTTTCAGCCCCAAAAAAGGGGCTGAAAAATTAGACTTATACACGAGTATATACGGTACATAAAAGCTGATCATTGTAAGCACTCCTGCCGGTGTTAAATGGTTTGTCTCATCCCTGTAAACCTATACATTTGGATGAGAGCTTGTTCTTTTGAAAAAAAAAAACAAACTTAATGGCTGGATCACCAGATGAAAATAAAAGAAAGAAAAAAAAAAGAAAACAAATGCAGCTATCACATCTAAGAAACTGTAAACTCCATTATAATACATGTTTGCTTTTGAATTCAATACCACTGTAACAACATGTAACAGTAAAATTTACTCTAATATCCATTTAGTAGTGTTCACATTTTTTTCCAGAAAGCTTTGGTACATAGTACCTGAATCCTGGAAGGCAAAACTATGAATGCTAAACCAACATTGAGCTTCACTTCACCAAGCATTTTAAATTGTTTGTGCATGTCTATGCACGGTACCGTATATACTCATGTAATAGTCAAATTTTTCACCGCCGTCTGCCTACATGATCAGCGTGTCATGCAGGCAGACGGCAGGCAGCGTGTGCTGCATACCACTCGGCAGCGGCTCTCGGCTCTCACAGTTCAAAAGCCACGCCTCCTCGTCTGTGATAGGCAGTCAGTGTACAGCCACTCACGGACATTCTCTCATCCTCGTCCATGGTATGAGGATGAGAGAATGTCCGTGATAGGCTGACCGCTGACTGCTGGGAAATGGAGTTTTCTGCCTATCATGGACAACAAGGAGGCGCGGCTTTTGAACAGTGAATGGCCGCCAAATAGGAATAGCACACGCTGATCGGTGCAGAGCGGCACAGGGAGACATGCACAGGACACAGGTAGGATGCACACAGACACATACACAGGACCATATACACATGACACATGCACACATACACAGGACACAGGTACATATACACATGACACATGCACATATACACATGACACAGGTACAAGACACATGCACATATACACAGGACACAGGTACATGACACATGCACATATACATAGGACACAGGTACATATACACATGACATAGGTACAGGACACATGCACATATGTACAGGACACATGACACATGCACATATACACAGGACACAGGTACATGACACATGCACATATACACAGGACACAGGTACATGACACATGCACATATACACAGGGCACAGGTACGGGACACATGACACATGCACATATACACAGGACACAGGTACATGACACATGCACATATACACAGGACACATGCACATATACACAGGACACAGGTACATGACACATGCACATTTACACAGGACACAGGTACGGGACACATGACACATGCACATATACACAGGACACAGGTACATGACACATGCACATATACACAGGACACATGACACATGCACATATACACAGGACATAGGTACATGACACATGCACATATACACAGGGCACAGGTACCGGACACATGACACATGCACATATACACAGGACACAGGTACATGACACATGCACATATACACAGGACACATGCACATATACACAGGACACAGGTACATGACACATGCACATATACACAGGACACATGACACATGCACATATACACAGGACATAGGTACATGACACATGCACATATACACAGGACACATGACACATGCACAGGACACAGGGAGGTATACAGCTGCAGATGTGCATTGTTGACCCTCTTTTTCCACTTACAGTAGCTGCTGCATTTCTCACCCTTGTCTTAAACTCGGGTCAATAATTTTTTCCCATTTTTTGGTGGTAAATTAGGGCCTCGACTTATACTCGGATCGACTTATACTCGAGTATATACAGTATGTCTTTTTTATTTGTTTTTGGATAGTGTCAGGTTTTTGGATATATGTGAGCTTTTTACTGCTATGCGGAGCTCCTTTAAGGAAAGATTTCCTCTGATTTTCTGTCCTGTTGACATTGAACAGGCAGGTATTGAGGGGAACTCTCCAACAACAAGGACCCCTACAAGATAAGGGTGGGATACAAAAGGAATGGGGGGGGGAGCAAAGGAAAGGGAGAAGAAAAGAAAAAAGAAAATAAAAAAGGGGGGGAAGGGGGGGCTGGTGGCAGGAGGAAGGAAAAGGGTAAGAAAGGGTGGTGAATGGAAAAGGAAGAGAAAGGGAAAAGTTGGGACATCAATCTTAATAATGAATGATGTCTCACTTATGATTAGGACCCTTGGGAAGGGGAGTGTCCAATTTGAAAATCCAAAATGCCTCTCTCTTACATAGAATAGAGAAGGTCTATTGACATTTTTAATAATCTGAACTCTAAAGGGCTGTAAACTGGAGTTGTGTACTTGCATTATTTTTTTATATTATAAAATGTGCTATAATGATTTTAGCAATTACTGGTGTAACAATAAAGATTTTTTATGGGTTCAGGCTTTCTGGGTTGACATGATCTATTCGTTATGTTTAAAAAAAAACTTTTATTAGATTTTTATATCATTTTTAGCTGGGCTGGCAATGAATCAATCATTAATGAGATTTTTTTTGTCACTACATACAGTGGGGACAGAAAGTATTCAGACCCCCTTACATTTTTCACTCTTTGTTATATTGCAGCCATTTGCTAAAATCATTTAAGTTCATTTTTTTCCTTATTAATGTACACACAGCACCCCATATTGACAGAAAAACACAGAATTGTTGACATTTTGGGAGATTTATTAAAAAAGAAAAACTGAAATATCACACGGTCCTAAGTATTCAGACCCTTTGCTCAATATTTAGTAGAAGCACCCTTTTGATCTAATACAGCCATGAGTCTTTTTGGGAAAGATGCAACAAGTTTTTCACACCTGGATTTGGGGATCCTCTGCCATTCCTCCTTGCAGATCCTCTCCAGTTCTGTCAGGTTGGATGGTAAACGTTGGTGGACAGCCATTTTTAGGTCTCTCCAGAGATGCTCAATTAGGTTTAAGTCAGGGCTCTGGCTGGGCCATTCAAGAACAGTCACAGAGTTGTTGTGAAGCCACTCCTTCCTTTGTTATTTTAGCTGTGTGCTTAGGGTCATTGTTTTGTTGGAAGGTAAACCTTCGGCCCAGTCTGAGGTCCTGAGCACTCTGGAGAAGGTTTTTATTCAGGATATCCCTGTACTTCATCTTTCCCTCGATTGCAACTAGTCGTTCTGTCCCTGCAGCTGAAAAACACCCCCACAGCATGAGGCTGCCACCACCATGCTTCACTTTTGGGACTGTATTGGACAGGTAATGAGCAGTGCCTGGTTTTCTCCACACATACCGCTTAGAATTAAGGTCAAAAAGTTCTATCTTGGTCTCCTCAGACCAAAGAATCTTATTTCTCACCATCTTGCAGTCCTTCAGGTGTTTTTTAGCAAACTCCATGTGGGCTTTCATGTGTCTTGCACTGAGGAGAGTCTTCCGTCGGGACACTCTGCCATAAAGCCCCGACTGGTGGAGGGCTGCAGTGATGGTTGACTTTCTACAACTTTCTCCCATCTCCCGACTGCAACTCTGGAGCTCAGCCACAGCTCTTCTTTGGGTTCTTCTTTACCTCTCTCACCAAGGCTCTTCTCCCCCGATAGCTCAGTTTGGCCGGACAGCCAGCTCTAGGAAGGGTTCTGGTCGTCCCAAACGTCTTCCATTTAAGGATTATGGAGGCCACTGTGCTCTTAGGAACTTTAAGTGCAGCAGAAATTTTTTTGTTACCTTGGCCAGATCTGTGCCTTGCCACAATTCTGCCCCTGAGCTCTCCAGGCAGTTCCTTTGACCTCATGATTCTCATTTGCTCTGACATGCACTGTGAGCTGTAAAGTCTTATATAGACAGGTATGTGGCTTTCCTAATCAAGTCCAATCAGTATAATCAAGCACAACTGGACTCAAATGAAGGTGTAGAACCATCTCAAGGATGATCAGAAGAAATGGACAGCACCTGAGTTAAATATATGAGTGTCACAGCAAAGGGTCTGAATACTTAGGACCATGTGATATTTCAGTTTTTCTTTTTGAATAAATCTGCAAAAATGTCAACAATTCTGTATTTTTCAGTCAATATAGGGTGCTGTGTGTACATTAATGAGGAAAAAAAATGAACTTAAATGATTTTAGCAAATGGCTGCAATATAACAAAGGGTGAACAATGTAAGGGGGTCTGAATACTTTCCATCCCCACTGTATACTCAGTATTTTAGCACTTTATTGTCCATTTATTATATTTTGTTTTATTTCTGGTTTTTAGAAAAATATTTCTAGTTTTTATTGCAGTGCTTTATGTTTTGTTTTAAGGTAGCTCTTCCCTTTTAACATTCATGCCATGCCTACCTGCCATGAAGACATAAAGAATAAAAAAATAACAAAATAACAAAAAAAGATCAAGCTTCGAGGGTCATAGCTCAGCAGCCTGGGGTCACAGAGACCCCAAATTTGGGGGGTAGCTAAAGTCCTACCCCACCACTGGTCAAAATTTGGGGCACCTACGACCCAGGGTTTTGAAGATACGGGGCTCCTTGTGCAGCCTGTCAGAAGCTACATACAGAGCGGCCAGTTTAAATGCAAGCTAGTTTGCAGCAGACTTAGAGGATGAGCTCACAGTGCCTCTTCTCACTTCTTGTCAGAGACAATGAGCTCAATGGACAGCTTAGAATCTTGGACCAATGCTAAAATACCATTGGCCAAAGCTGTCCAATAAAAATGCTGCAGTGGAGGCACGCCTCTCACTTCAGTGTCATAGAAGGACACTAAAAGACAAATGCTCCTTTCCAGCCCAGCCCTCTTAACTAGAAGGACAAAACATGGGTTTATGGCTATAATATTTACCCACAATCCCATGTTTTTCTCACACAGTTAAGAGGGAGAATGAGAATTTGCAGCTTTTGAAAAGGTACTGTTTTAATCAAGCTAAATCATATATTTATATGCTATATGTTATAGCATAATAATTTATTATTTATCTATTTACTGTGAAATTACTGGTTTGAAGTTTGTAACAAAATGCCCCACACTCCGCTTGAGTGCTTTCGTCATATACAGCTTCCTCACAGTCTGAATATAAATATCAGGTATTCCAGCAGCCGATGTGACTCCATGCCCTCCTGAGCATTGTTATGATTAATCAGGATTTCACTACAGGTCAGACTTGTTGTCACAGAGCTTCACACAGTAGAATATACATTATCATAAACATCAACACAGAACTCCTTCATACAATAGCAAGGTCAATTAGAACAAACAACAATAGGTGAAATACTCTTAGAAGCTGTGGCAAGCCAGACTAGACTCATTTACATTATAGAAGACAACAGACAGGTGGCTGGAGTTGTTGACATTAGCATCTAACAGTAGTGTCCCAAAAGTACGAATCAGTCACTATTTCTAATATGCATGGGTTCCCAGAGTCTATGTGTCTTGGGGGACATGGACCTGAATCTAAAGTAACACCACCTCAAGGGTCCCCAGGCATACAACTCACAAAGAGCACCGTTCCCCCAAATGCCAGGGCCCATAATTGGTAGGCAAGAGGCTAGCATTCAGTTCTCTACAAAAGCCTCTGTCCCGGGTGAGTCTGTCACAAAGTTATAACTTCAAACTTCAGTAATTTGTCCGTTAAGCCACCTGCTTGAGTACAGTTTTTGAAAATGTAGTAAATTAATTTAACTGCTTCAGCCCCAGAAGATTTTACCCCCTTCCTGACCAGAGCACTTTTTACAATTTGGCACTGCGTCACTTTAACTGACAATTGTACGGTCATGCAATGCTGTACCCAAAAGATATTTGGGTCCTTTTTTTCCCAGAAATAGAGCTTTCTTTTGGTGGTATTTGATGCCGTTTTTATTTTTGTGCTATAAACAAAAAAAGAGCGACAATTTTGAAAAACAAACAATATTTTTTACTTTTTCCTATTATATATATCCACAAAAATGTTTTTAAAAAACAAATTTCTTCATCAGTTTAGACCAATATATATTCAACATATTTTTTGTAAAAATATTTTGCAATAAGCGTCTTTTGATTTGTTTGCGCAAAAGTTATAGCGTCTACAAACTATGCAGAAAGATTATGGCATTTTTATTATTTTTTTTTTACTAGTAATGGCGGTGATCTGCGATTTTTAGAGGTACTGTGACATTGTGGTGGACAGACACATTTTTGGGACAATTTACATTTAAACAGCGATCAGTGCTATAAAAATGCACTGATTACTGTGTAAACATCACTGGTAGGGAAGGGGTTAATACTAGGGGGCGATTAAGGGGTTAAACATGTTCCCTAGTTAGTGTTTCTAACTGTATGGGGATAGGACTGACTGGGGGAGGAAACATATCGCTGCTCCTACTTACTAGGAACACACGATATGTCTCCTCTCCCCTGACAGAACAGGGATTTGTGTGTTTACACACACAAATCCCCATGCTGGCTCTCATGCCCGCGATCGCATGTGGCCGGCGGTGATTGCGCCTGCCGGCAATGCACATCGGGTCCCCTATCGGCTCTTAAAGCAACAACGTACCCATACGGGGTTTTGCCCCACAGAGCCATTCTGTCGATGTATATAGGCATGAGCCAGTCGGCAAGTGGTTACAAACAATATATACAAATTATTTGTATATTACTTACTTATGGTAATTAACCACTTGCCACCCAGGCCAATTCTGATACTTCTCTCCTACATGTAAAAATCATCATTTTTTTGCTAGAAAATTACTCAGAACCCCCAGACATTATATATATATATATATATATTTTTCTAGCAGACACTCTAGAGAAGAAAATGGTGGTCATTGCAACTTTTTATGTCACACAGTATTTGTGCAGCAATTTTTCAAATACTTTTTTTTGGAAAGAAACTGTTTCATGAATAAAAAAAAATAAACGCACTAAAGTTAGTTCGTTTGTATATTGTAAAATATGATGTTACGCTGAGTAAATAGATACCTAACATGTCACGCTGTAAAATTGTGCGCACTTGTGGAATGGCACCAAACTTCAGTACATAAAAATTTCCATAGGTAATGCTGTAAAAATTTTTACAGGTCACACTTTTATGCCCTGTACACACGATAGGATTTTCCGATGGAAAATGTGTGATAGGACCTTGTTGTCGGAAATTCCGACTGTGTGTAGGCTCCATCACACATTTTCCATAGGAATTTCCGACACACAAAGTTTGAGAGCTTGCTGTAAAATTTTCCGACAACAAAATCCGTTGTCGGAAATTCCGATCGTGTGTACACAGATCCGACACACAAAGTGCCACGTATGCTCAGAATAAATTAAGAAACTAAAGCTATTGGCTACCGCCCCGTTTATAGTCCCGATGTACGTGTTTTATGTCACCACGGTCAGAACGATCAGGTTTTCCGACAACTTTGTGTGACCGTGTGTATGCAAGACAAGTTCAAGCCAACATCCGTCAGAAAAAATCCATGGATTTTGTTGTCGGAATGTCCAATCAATGTCCGACCGTGTGTACAGGGCATTAGAGTTGCAGAGGAGGTTTAGTGCTAGAATTATTGCTCTCACTCTAACGATCGTGGCGTATGTAAACTTTTTGTATCTGGCTCTGATACTAACCACCAGCCACTGCTCTCACCGCACGTCCCTGATATTTTGTATATAGTCAGTTGTTAGGTCTCTGTTAGGTTTATTAGGTTTTTTGCCATTGGGGTTTGTTCATGTTTACTGTTGCTGGTGTGTGCTTGTCTCTTGTTTCACTGTCAATAAATCTCACTTAAAAGATATATTGGTTGTTTCATCCCAGTTTTCTGTGTGTAGCTACATGTATCTATAGTCATCCCAGCTGCTCAATCCTGTACAGAGGAGCATAGGCAGGAGGGGTTCAAGCTGAACCCATATTTTTACCTATTATTATAGTTGCTGGGTTCTGGTGTGCTGCGTTTCCTCCTTCTGTTTTCCGATCTGTTTCAGGTAGCCTGGATGAGCTTGTTTGAATGTTGGCACCTGATCTGTACTTTGGATTGGAGGGGGAAATTTTGCAGTGCTTTGAGTGGCGCTCTAACTTTTTGTATATGGGGCGCATCAGAAAAAGCAACAGAATGGTTTCAAAATGTCAATGACATGCATATTGACTACTGTGATGTTACTGGGGGGTCTTACATCAGGGATCTGTGTTTAAAAATTATGTCATAAAGTAAATTCTCTGATTCTTACCTAGTCAATTACTCACCAAATAAACCAATCAGTCTCTTTAACTCATGCTTTTAAATTAAATGACAGAACGATGGATAAACTTCACAATCACATGATCTATGTGGTTGCCTGTAACAGAGGTCACATGGTCAGGGGCTCATCCCAGAAACAGGGACTGGTAGCTCAGTCACTGTGCTGGGAGAGTGCTATGAGCACAGATTCCTCAGAGCCCCATGGATGCGTGTATACGGGGGTCCAGGGGATCATAGGTTGTTTAGATGTGGCTAACATATGCAACTGGTTCTCCACCCCTATATACATATTTCAGGGCATCACAGGTTGTCAAGCCAAAACCAGATATCTTAATGTGCAGCTGTCGGTCCTAAATCTCCTCTTCTCATCCTCCTAAACACCTTATGGTCAACTATTTCCTGCCTGGAGTAATCACACACAGGCCTATGTTTGAAGTGTGGTTCAGACAGAAACTCCAGAAATCCATCTGACTACTTGGTGCCCATGAGACATGGTAGTCTGGGCCACCTGACATATGCTACATGAGAAGGATCACTCTCACAGTCAGGCTGGGATTCCTTTTCCTCCATCACCAACCACTCCAGGGCCAACCAAGCTTCCACCAGTAAAACACATAACTCACTCCACTCCCAGGTATTGGCTGTACTGAACACTTTACTCCATTAGGTATCACACAGAGGCTCTTAGTTGCAATAAAACATAGTTACTTGCATAAAGCACCAAAACAGAACAGTCCAGATAGTGGAATCAATAACTTCCAAATCATGGCTTTCAATGGTAGTGTTCCCCCTTAGGAGCTACCAAGTAGTTTGCCCGGATCCTTTACCCAGTAATTTTCATGCAACACAACACACAATTCCAAACACTCTTTAGGCTCATTAGCCAGTCTAGGAATATGCTTTTTCTGATGCTTTATTAGGAACTTGAATAGGTAGTGGGTAATGGTATGATAGTCCAGTAACCCTTAGTAACGATTTGAGGACACTGAACCTTCTCTTGTAGAACTATGAGCCAAGTCCTTTCAGAGGTTAAGAGTGGAGTGGGCTTTGTAGTAGCAATTCAAGGATATTTATATTCATCTCTCTGGACAGTTTGGAAAAATTGGTTGCCTCCTTTCAATAGCCTCAAAATACTTTCACACTGTGATCAATGAAGCCGCACTGATTACAGTGAGCCAAAACTAATTTTTCCTATGAAAGAAATGCAGCTCGACTGGATACAGTGAGCCAAAACTAAATTTGCCTAACAACGAAATTCAGCTCCACTGGATACAGTGAACAGAACTGAATTTCCCTAATCCTAGCACCTATCTAGGAGGGTGCTACACAATGATTTAACACCTGCGTCAGCATGCAGGTACCTTGTGGCTGCAGGAATGGAGAAGTAACTCTTTCTCTTTCAAATCTCCTAATAATGCTGATCACCCCTCCCCTGAAGGGGGGAGCAAAGGGAAAACAAACCCCCATTCTTTTTACAAGTGTCAAGAACCATGAATCAGACTGAGACAGCAATGCAGTAAAAATCACACCTTTTAATGTAATGGTAAGAATGGTACAGATCAGTAAACCTAGTCAAAACATAAGCCAGGGATCGGAAGCCAAAGCGGGTAGCCAGATAAGCCAGTTATCAGGAAACAATAGATCAGTGTAGTCGGAGGCAGAAGAACAGGATCAGAAACCAGAAAGGACGTCAGCTGGGAAAAGTCCTACACAGGAACACAGCAGAGAAACTCCAGATATTTTGACCAGGCAAAAGCAGGAAAGGAATGAACAAGGCAGTTAAAATAGCCAGAAGGGGCTGGCTGTAGGCAGGATGAACGAGCAGATAATGATAACCAGGTGAGCCACTGAGGAATCAATGAGTGCTGACAATTATCCGACAGCTGAGCAGCCTGAGCAGAGAGAAGACAGCTGCTAAGAGTCCAGCCCTGACAATAAGTCACTGCCCTGACTCTAACCAAATGAACTCCAGCTTCACCCAACTTAAGTAGGGGAACCCATATGACCCACTCCACCAGTAGGCAGAGTACCCAAAAAGGGGACTCTACTGCCTACATGCATATGGGTGGTGTTTGGACGTTAAGGTCCACCCACTTTGCTGCTGCACATAAGCATTTCATGGTTGGCAAGAGGTTAAAGACCTTCCCTTACCTGCCACACACATCACACACTTCCCCTCTTAACCTCACCTAATCATCACATATTTTCCTATTCTTAGAATGGGGTGCCTAATGCAGCATGTTTGCACATTCCCACGTGATGATGCACTGTGATGTTCCGGTAGATATGGCTGCTGATCTCCCCTGGTCCGGAGTTCACCTATGTTCAATCCGGACCACCAATAAATCCCACTCTAGGAGCCATGACCAACCTTGGTTTTTGTGAGTATTATTGAAACTGGTTGTTTCTTTTTACTTACTTTTTTTTTTCTATGTATTTATCTTTGTATTAATTGTACCAATCATGTATATTGTTTGATTTATTCTGTATCGACTGTACCATCATGCCCAGTGACTAATTATATTAAATATTTTTTTAGATGAATATTAGTATGTAAATCTTGTGATTAAGCTACTCTCTATAATATTAATTATTAATATAATAGGGACATTATGGACCATCGATTTGGTACTATGACATTACATAACAATCTATTTTCTTGGTAAAGAATTAGTTAATTACTCTTTGACATGCCTCATTCAAAGTCCCACTCCAATCTCTATCCTCCTTTTTCACAGCAGTGCAGCATTGTTGCCATACCATCACAGAAATCTGCAATAGGTGGACTTCACTAGCAGATTGAAAAAGGTATTTATGTAACTTTGCAGGGGTACTAAACAAAAACTGTAAGTGCAGATGCACTTATAATGTAATGTTGGAGCACATTTTTATTTGGGAAGCTATTGTTTTACTTAACATTTTTAGGTATTTTAAAATTCCTTTAAGCAAGTGCTCAACATGTAACTGGGCAAAGGGAGTTTGGATATTGTTTGCAGTGTAGTTTATAAATTATCTGACCCTACAAAATTATCAATAGAGCACAGTGCATATAAAACACACATTTCCACTACTGGAAGATTTGATACAATATCTATTTCCTCTATTTCTATTCTCCAGAACATTTGAATCACGAGAACCACAGTGAGTTGTATCTGTGAAATAACTTTCTCCATTTAGTTGTTCAATTTGATTCAAGGATTTTGTGATTAAGTATTCAGCCTTATGAATAAATAAGAAGCAGCAGCACTATAATTGGGATATCATTACTATCTTAGCAGCACATTTAATCCTCAGCTTGTCTGCTCTGCACAACCTTCCCCTTATATCTTCCACCCTCTTCACCCTCCCTCTGTCTGCACTGGCAGAAGAATAAGGGAATGTCATTGCAAGCTTCACAAGTTAGCATTAAAATGAATACTTTTTAATTTCTTCGGATGAGATGGGATAGGAGCTCTGGGACAATGCTGATGGATGATGTTTTAATGCAGCCGAAATGTTATTTTTACTGAACCAGGGAAAACTATAAATTGTGCTTCATTGCCACTGATGGCTCTATGCATAAGACTGGTGGCGTTCACTGCCCATGAATAATCACCTCCGTGTGGCAGATGTTGCTTTGCGGGAAAGCAATTCTTATGCCGAAAGAATTGTGGAAAGATTAATTGTCTACAGCTGTTTCATGGCTCACAGCAATCTTGATACATTTATGATAAGTTAAGAGCTCATGAGAGGCAGCTCCTATTCCCTATAGCGAAAGGAAGGGGGAGGGGGCTTTATTTTGAACACCTGGATTCATAGAATGTGTCATCTCCATTACAACCAGGGTAGGAAGTGACTTTTGGCAGCTGATCATCATTGTGAGATGCTGCACAAGAATTATGCTGTAGAGCCTGACTTGCAAAGAAAAGGAGGCCAGTGGAATTATTCAAATATGTGCAAATGGATGGCATCCATTTTTTTACCGACGTCTGCCAAGTAGAAATTGAGTGTGACCTACACTGGCCTTTCTCTATTAAGTGTTGCAAATTGCAGTAAATGCACACTTCCGAGTGCCCTAATGAGACAAAGCTCCCCAATGCCTTATTAATCAGGGAAGTTTAACCTTGCTGGTCAGCCCTTCATTCAATGTTGAAAAGAAATAGGCAGAAAGAAGAGCTGACCTGTTGTAAAATGTTGATAAAACCTTTAATTTAATCTGCTTGGACTACATGCCATGATGTACCTTGCTACTATTATCTGCCGCAGAGGAGACTTAGAAGTATCTACCACCAGATTGAACCTCCTGAATAGTAAGGTTGCTTAAGATGAGAAGGACTTAGGCGCAGCTTGGTAAAAAAAAATTAGTTGTACTTTCCATCCCACCGGTGGTATTTAGTAATACTGATGAGAAGTCCCTGAATCTTTCTTTAGTGAACCAAGAAGCATGCATTTTTGATTATTGTAACATGGCCACCCAGAAACCAAAGACACTAGAATGGAATGTGGCTGCCCACAACTGTGTGTTTCCCAATGACAATATTCAGTGAGGTGTGGAACTCCTTTTGTAATGAGGTCCTGGGAGCAATTCAATTAAAAGGTCAATATGTGAACTTTCTACAACTTATGGTGTGGACTCATTGTGGTAAAATTCTTCTTACAAATCGTCTGTAAAAAATTCAAGGCAATGAAAGATAAAATAGAACACAGGTCATACTAAACTACCTAATATATAAAACAGGACTAGGAAGTATAACAATAAATAAGGTGGTATACAATATTTTTGATATTATGAAAGAGATTAAATAAATGTTGTGTTATCTAAAACTATTTATTAACGTGCACTCATTAATATATGACTAATTTGAATTATTGAAGACTGGAATTATTGAAAACAGCTTAAATCAGACATCAGTCAAGCAAAATACACACTTATATATACATATATAGCAGCTATATATTATATAGTAACCGTTTTATCTTTCAAAAGAGGTTCAATTCTGTTCAACAGGAAATTTTGGGTATTTGGTATTTGGGTACTTTGCCAGCTGTAAAATCACATTTAAAGATGTTTATTAAATGGGTAAGTGAGTATTACGACTTTACGTGTTAAGAAAATGTTTAAACACAATCTTATGAAAGTTTACCTACCCTGTTTGCCCTATCCACTGAGCTGATCAAACCCACCCTTCCACTACTCAGCTGCATACTCACCTAGCTCTACTACACAGAAACATTTTCCTTTGGCCAGCCGGGCCTCTTCATCCGGCTCAGTGAGGGGCAAAAATGTTAGTGAAAATTTCAGAAAAACTGCTTTCAAACATTTCCTTTCCTTATGATAATAATTTATAGATTGGCAATGTTTTACATTTACACCAAGGTTCCCATGAGCAAAGATTGGTGTTGCTTTCTATGTGTGTGCGAATGCCCAACGTGCACTTAGAGTTACAAAATAATCAGCACATACTTCCAATTTGAAACAAAAGATATTTGATATCATAGGCATTTTAGATAAATTAACTAATTCAATTAAATGTAAAGAATGCAAATAGTGAGCATTTGTGATATTAGCTACATGTCTCACCTGTAGCTATTAGTTTCACCGGAATTCAGTTCTATTGTTAATACTAAATAACACCGTAAGAATAAATATTGAGCACGGTATCATCTTCAACAAGAACCTAATTTTAGATTTGTTGGAAAAAGTGGAAAAATAGCACCGGATCCATAGGGGTATCTTATTAGTACTGCTATCTTAAAGTATTGATGTTGATGTAAGTAATCTGGCTCCCTGGCAGGCAGCTTCTCTACCCCTGATGATCTCCTTGGTCTCCTTGGCTTGTAGTGTAATGTAACAAAAATACACGATCAAGCGTCACACCGCTGCTAAGAGGTCCAGATACATTTTTATTCCAATAAAAGTCAGAGGGTCAATCCCTAAAGTATCCAGCATGTTTCAGAGGTATAGAAATGCCCACTTTATAAAAGTTTGATTGAAAACAATGTGAATAGACTAGAAGTGAACTGAACATTTATTGGTTTGGCTGCCTAACCTGCTACTGACAAGACCTGCGCTTACATTCACATTGGAAAAAAATGCCATTAAAACTTCAATCAAGCCCTCATGCTCATGTTTTTGGACCCTGGAAACACATTTGATATTTTTGGGGATGTATAGGGCAGCACACTTTTACATGTTACTATGTGTCCTGTTTTCAGGAATTCATTGAAATGTCCCAAGGCTCTCAATTGCTTATAATTGTTAGGGCTCACTGAAGCCACCCCATTCAAAATATTGGAAGTATATAGTAGGTGGTTTTTAAAAATCTACAAGGGACTTCAGTAGAATGTTTTATTATTATTTTCTGTGCTCTATGTGCTTTAAAGGGATTGGAGACACTTTCTGACCACTTTCCAACTATTTACTTAGTAGTCACTTACCATACATAATCATAAGTAGCTGCAAGTAACTGAGCAAAACCTACATAGAACATAGAATAGTGATGGCAGAAAACTTTTTTATTGATTTATTTTTTCCTAGCCCTAATTAGAGTCTGTGTAATTAGTGCTGATTATGATACTGTATATGCATTTCTTTTTAGATTTAAATGGTTATTTGACATTCATTTACCAATTTCACCAGAAACCTAGACAGCCTAATTAATTCCCAATTGTCCTACTGCCAGTTATTTTTCACTGTACCATTTCATATAAAATTACCACTACCCCAAATCTCACATCCTCAACAGGCAACAATGCCCTTGTACTCTGTCAAGTGGCTAAACAATAGCCATAGCTATCCTCAGGTAGCCTGGGGTGAGGTATGGCCTATGTTAGGCAATTTAAACATATACAATCTGTGTGCATTTGAGGATAACATATATCCATCACTGTATTATTAAAGATTTTAGAGGTTGCTGCTGGCACTAAACCTGTACCCTCTGCAACATTTCCCATTAAGAAGAGCTAACATCAGATGTACAGGAGGAGAATTCAGAATCAATGTTGCTAGTCAAAGATCCTTCTTTGCAGGCTATGCAGTAAGGAGAATTTTAAGTAGCAGAAAGTGTAGATATTTTGCCCCCAGAACTTGTGGTCTTCTTGGAAAGTACTGAAATTAACCCTGTATGCTAACACAATCTTGGTTGGGTTGTAAAAATACCAGTGTCCCCTCAGCTAAAGACTGACAACTATTTGCATTTCTGCACCTCCCCCCATCCAGTTTAAATACATTTTGAAATTTAGTTTATACATTTCTCCACAGCATTGGTCCCTGGTAGTGTACTGACTATGCTGACACCTTTCCTGCTACCTGTTCTTGATTTAGATATACTTAATGTATTGATCTATGACAGTAGATTGGTTGCCGCTACACTGCCAAATATCTTCCAGCAGATGTCTTGGTTGATCACTTAGACACATCAGGTTTGAACGCTTCATGAAGACAGCAAGAGCTACACAGCTATGGGTTCATTGTCATGGCATCAACTTCCCAAAAAAATGTTTTAGATCTGTTCTAAGCAAAGGTGATTATAGAGACTGTAGAAATGTACTAGCGAAATGCATGAAACAATATCAGTGTTGTAAGAAAATAGTAAATGAACCGATCTATGACACTTTACTGCTGAATTAATCCATCATCATTGTGACCAACACAAATATGTTGGGAAGCTTACATGATATCAAATAGAAAATGTTAAGCTTATTATTTTATATTTTCATAGTCACCCATCTTCTGAATGCTATTTCATTTTTATGACAAAATAGGTCATTTTTTTTTTCTTCTCAGGCTGAGAAAGAATGAAATTTGAACCGTCTGGCTGAAGCTCATCAAGTCTTCACTATGCTCCTACCTGTTGATAAGAGAAAAAAGATGAATCGCTTGATTATGTCTGTGGCAGCTTGCTTGAAATGAAAAAAGGGTCTAGTTGAAGCATGCAGCTCTTCCCTATCACTCTTATAAAAACCCGTGATAATGCAGCAAAATCGTTTTGTCACAGCACACCTGATTGATGGTCCCAGATATAAGACATTACACGTGCAGAGTAAATTGACACCTAAACATACAAATTATTTAAAAGAAAGCAAGTGAGGGAGCCTGTAATCCATTGGCCTCCTGGGAAGATCAGGCAGGCATGTTTTAGTTAAGATGATGCTATTTCCAAGTGCAATTTATAGTCTATTGAGTTGTGGCAGTGTCTTTTCAGATGGGAGGAAATTGTCATCCATTGCAAATGAGAAGCTGTTTTGACATCAGTATCTGTGGAAGTGTCTCTGAGAAATGATATCAATGATTAGGCTGTTGAGGTTAAATGATGCTTTGTATCAGACAGCCTGCATTCATTTCCTTTTCTTTCCAGGCTCTCCCTTTGTGCAATTACTCCGTTTAAGATGAGTAACAATGTAGTTCAGGCTACCATTGTATTGACAGCTCTGGCAGAGGCTTTTGCTAAAATGATGCTACTGAGTCATTACTAAGCCACTTAAAAAACAGAATAAGTAGGCCCTATTGCTGTCAGTTGAGTCCCCTAATTGTGAAATAATCTTCAAGCTTAGCTTTGATTTAGATTAATATGTGTCTTTGCTATAAATTTGTGCTCACCCTCAGTGACCTATGAATAAAAAACAAATCATTCTCCTAAACGTCTCATCTACATAAAGATTAAACTTGTTTCTTAAAAGGGTTTTCTTGCTTCCAGCCTACTTGGTGGAAAACTCTTCCATTCAATGAGTTACAATGACTGGGATGAAATATTGTGATGCCGTGTACACACGGGCAGACTTTTCGGCATCAAAGGTCCGACGGTCTTTCCAACGGACTTTCAACGGACTTTTGACAGACTTCCAACGGACTTTCGAACGAACGGACTTGCCTACACACGATCACACCAAAGTCCGACGGATTTGTACGTGATGACGTACAACCAGACTAAAATAAGGAAGTTCATAGCCAGTAGCCAATAGAAAAAAAGATTTGAAACATGTTTTAAATCTAAAGTCCGTCTGATTTTCGACCGAAAAAGTTTGCTGCAGGTCCGATGAAGACCACACACGGTCGGATTGTCCGACGGATTCGCACCAGTCTGGTCGAAAAGTCCGCCCGTGTGTACACGGCATAAGTTGCTTGTACTCCAGAAAAGCTTAACGCTATAAGCAGCTATTCTTAAGCGACCTGAAGGCTACTACAGTGCCAACTTAGCTCTGCTTTTCCAGTATGAAAGTAATGAGTCTCTGAGACTGGACTGTGTTTATTACCTTATAGGTGGACACCCAAAATATACTGTAAAATGTCACATTTCGGAAAAACTAAATATATATATATACAATATTTTGTAGCATACGAAAATATTTTGAATGTGTATAAAAGTCAAACCTCTGTTAAAACCAGATTACCTTTTCTATGTTGTGCTTCAATTTTAGCAGCATCCTTTTAAAAGTGTTTATACAGTTTGTGTGCACTGGTACTTGAACCTAAATTGTATGTCTAGTCAAAACATTTTGTTTTCGTTTTGGACAGAATGGAGAAGGATTGGAACCCCTGTCAGGTTTTTTCTTCCATCTGGGGCTTTGTTTAGTGATTAACCCCTAATTTCTGTCTTTCTAGTAGGGTAAGGGAAGGTTTGAACCCCACTCAAATTTTTATTTCTGCCTGTGTCCCTGTTGCTGATCCTCTTAACTTGGCTGCTGAAACCATTGTCAGCAGGACAGCAAATGAGGGTAAGTTTCTATAATGAATCCCCATATCACAATAAAAACCCCACTCTATCCAAAACTAGGGGAAAAATTGTTGCAGGCCAAAGGGAGAGATAAAAATAAAGTTATGAAGAGCAGACTAAGACTAATGCCAGAAGGACAAAATGATACAGTAGAACCATGATGTAGTCAGAAACACAGCTATGTCAAGGAACTAGCAAAGTCAGGATAAACAAGCAGTCAGGTGCAGGGGTTCTAACAGGTCAGAGGTTAGGAGAAAGCAGGCTTGGAGAGATCAAAAATAGGAAGTGTGACGGATCGCCTGACACCCAGCCTGGGTGTCTCTGTCAAGATACAGCTTCCTCCATTCTGGAACCAGGAACCACGTATCATAGCTGAATATTGCATCCACAAACTAGATGACACTAGCTTAGGTGCAAACTGGAACTGACTTTATTGTAAATTCAGATAGAATATACAAGATGAGGTAAGAGCTTGATCACATTATCCTAAGCAATACAAAGTGTAAACAGTAATATCAGTACATCTAATGAACAGCTAACATAAACATACACACACAAACACCCCACAATGATTCAGTAACAAGGGAAAGAGGATACAATGCTAGTCACATCTCCAAGAGGATTAGCAGACAGACAGAAACAATAGGTGACTTGATTAACAATGGGAATTCACACCTAGGAGGCACACAATGGGGAAACTATACCATGAGAAAACAAACCTTAATAAACAGATTATAGTAGAAGACCCCAGCATCCATCTGCTCTGAGTCTGGGGGGGGGGTTTGAAGCAGTCAATGCTGGTTTGTGCACAGAGGCCCCAAATCTGTATCCAGGTCCTCCAGTTCTCAGAGTCTGTGTGTTTCAGGGAGACATGGACCCGAATCTGAGGAAAAAACCAAAGGTTCCCCAGGCATACACCTCCACCCTTCAAAAGCCAGGGCCCATAGTCAGTAGGCAAGAGGCTATCCTGCAGTCCCCTCCAAACGCACCTGTCCCAGTTGAATCTGTCACAGGAGGGTAACAAGATCTAAAAGTGTGCGGGAACCAGGAGCAAGAGGAGCTAAAAATTAAGCCAGTAATACAATGAAGTAAGCAATGACAGAAATAAATACTCTGAGGAGAGAGCTAACAAGAACAACAATAACAACAACAAACAAGCACTGATTCACACAGTGGCAAACCCTGAACATATGTTTTTTTGTCATTTTTGGTGTGACCCTTCTCACTGCCTCCACCCCTCCCCACACCATCATAACTCTAACCGGAGCTCAGTATGGACAAATGAGCAAGCGTGAGGACAGAAGGAAAAGTAGCAATAGGTAAACTGCAGAACCCAAGAGAGATCAGAGTAATAATAGAAAAAAACAACACAAGACTCTATAGAAACGTGTACTACCAGACAATCCTTTGGTACAAAGGTTCCTAGACAGCAGTACAGAGGTTAAGTAGTGAGAGAGTTAAGTGTTAAGGGCTTCCATTAGGGCTTATTGTTAGGGGGTAGGTTTAGCTGTTAGACATGCAACTTCATTACCTCACCTCCAGGGTTGCCAACCATCAGCAAAATTATGGACAGTTTGTACGAATTAGTGATTATTACAACTGTCTGTAGGGGCTGATAATTTGTCACCTTATCTTCACTTTTATAAATGTAAACCAGGCAAATTACTTTTTTTATGGGTTTTGTCAGTGTTTCCATATTGTGTTTGTACTGTTTAACCACTTAAGGACTGAGCCTCTTTTTGAGATTTGTTGTTTACAAGTTAAAATCATTTTTTTTTGCTAGAAAATGACTTAGAACCCCCAAACATTATATATTTTTTCAGACACCCTAGAGAATAAAATGGCAGTCATTGCAATGCTTTATGGCACACTGTATTTGCGCAGCGGTCTTACCAGCGAAATTTTTTTGGAAAAAAATAAATTTTTTGAATTAAAAAAATAAGACAACAAAGTAAAAGTTAGCCCAAATTTTTTCTATATTGTGAAAGATAATGTTACGCTGAGTAAATTGATACCCAACATGTAATACTGTAAAATTGCGCCAGCTCGTTAAATGGCGACAAACTTTGGCACTTAAAAATCTCCATTGGCGGTGTTTAAAAGTTTCTACAGGTTACCAATTTTGAGTTACAAAGGAGGTCTAGTGCTAGAATTATTTCTCTCGCTCTAACAATTGCGACGATGCCTCACATGTGTGGTTTGAACACCGTTTTCATATGTGGGCGCGACTTATGTATTCGTTCGCTTCTGCACACAAGCTCGATGGGACTGGGCGCTTTCATATTAAATTTTTTTAATATTTATTTTACTTTTTATTTTCACACTGTCTTTTTTTTTTTTAAATGTTTGGGTCACTTTTATTCCTATTACAAGGAATGTAAACATCCCTTGTAATAGAAAAAATCATGACAGGACCTCTTTAATGTGAGATCTGGGGTCAAAAAGACCTCAGATCTCATATTTACACTTAAATGCAATACATAAATAAATAAATAAATATCTTTTCTTTAAAAAATAAAAACTCCCCTTTAAGACCATTGGGCGGAAGTGACCTTTGACGTCGCTTCCGTCATCCAATGTTATGGAGCCGAGTGGGGGCCATCTTTCCCTCACTCAGCTCCCTGCTACTGAGGGGATAGGTTCGGACCGCCTCCGCCGCTACTGGTGGGTTCAGTAAGCAGCAAAGATGACTGGAGCGAGGCGCCCCCGTTTAAAGTGATGTTGCGGCGAATCCGCCACAGAGACCACTTTTATCTGAAAGAGGACCGCCCGTCGTTGCACAAAATACCGGGGATTGCAGCTATCTGTGTTAAAGTCCTGACGTACAGCTACGGTGGTTTGCGGTAAGTGGTTAAATATCAGTTATCTTCATTTTTAATAGGAGTTCTGTCATTTTTCAGGTTGTCAGTAAAAATTGTGCTCATCAGTAAATTTTCCATGTTTTGTCAGGAAAAAATGCTGTGGGAGGTTGGCAATGGCCACAATGTCACCTCACACAGTACAGTTTAAGTAGATTGGACCTCAAAAAGTGAACATTTGCTATGCTTTGGGGAACAATGTTAAAAGTACCTAAGCAGTACTCTGAAAGATCTACCTTTTACCTGAAAGGTCCTGAGAGATTGCAAAGCACTTCCTATGCCTACAGCTTCATAGCTGTACAGTATATCTTTAGTCTGATAAGAGCTGTGCATGTGACTTGATAACTAGATTTGGATGAAGATTTAGTGATGTCACTACTTTGCTGCTTGCTATTTCCCTGAGGCCTTGCTGGAGAGGAAGCTGTACCAGAGAACCTGCAAAGTAGCATCTTCCTGCTTCTGCTTTATTTATTATATAGATCTGTGTTTTTTCCACATCCTGCTGCCGCTTGGTTATCCCTCCACAAGTCAGCAGGAGATAGCTCTGGCATAAGGAAGCAAAGATGGATACCTTTTCGAGACACAACTTCCACAGTCCGGGCCCTTTTAATAAAGCTAGTGCAGCCATAGAAAGTCTTCATGAAGAAGTTGGCCCTATTAGACTATACAGTATTAGACTAGTTACACCTATTAGATACCACAGAGTCTTCCTAAACAAATTAGGCATGTTGGACTAGTTTTCCCTAAAAAATAGAATAGATTAAATCGTTTTAGACATTTAACCACTTCAATACAGGGCATTTTCACCCCCTTCCTGCCCAGATCAATTTTCATTTTTCAGCGCTGTAACATTTTGAATGACAATTGTGCAACACTGTACCCATATAAAATTTTCATCATTTTTTTCCCCACAAAAGAGCGACAATTTTGAAAAAAACACAATGTTTTTTACTTTTTCTATAATAAATATCCCAATTTAAAAAAAAAACAAAAACAAATTTCTTCCTCAGTTTAGGCCGATATGTATTCCTCTATATATTTTTGGTAAAAAAATCGTAATAAGCGTATATTGATTGCTTTGCGCAAAAGTTATAGCACCTACAAAATAGAGGATAGATTTATGGCATTTTTCTTATTTTTTTTCATTAGTTAGGCGGTGATCTGCGATTTTTATTGGGACACCTTTGACACATTTTTGGGACCATTGACAATTATACAGCGATCAGTGCTATAAATATGCACTGATTATTGTATAAATGTCACTGTCAGGGAAGGGGTTAACACTAGGGGGCAATCAAGGGGTTAAATGTGTTACCTAGGGAGTGATTCTAACTGAGGGGGGAGGGGACTGACTGGGGGAGGTGACCGATCGGTGTCCCTATATACAAGGAACACATGATCTGTCTCCTCTCCCCTGACAGGAAGTGGATCTGTGTGTTTATACACACAGATCCACGTCCCTGCTCTGTGACAAGCAATCGCGGGTGCCCAGCAGACATCGGCCGGGAAGCCGAGGACGTCATATGACCACCACCCAGGATGAGAGAGCCACCTTGCGGCCATCATATTACTATATGCGGAATGGGAAGTGGTTAAACAACAGGCAAATGCTTACTTTTTGTTTTTAATTATACAGTATAGATTTTGTTGTAAACTCATAAAGGCCTTACCAGTGCACATTAAGGTCACACATGTCCTAATTTCATAGTTTAAAGTTTACCTGTTGCCCAACTGCTAGAAAGCCACTCCTTCTGATCCTCCTATATCCCATTGTCACATCCCTTCTCCTCCATATACTTCTGTCATAACACTTCGGCCTCTGAGTTGAAGGGAAGGAAATAGCATCCATCTTAGATCTTTTGGCTGTTGGGATCATATATCTTTCACTATTTTATCTGTGGACTGTTTTTCACTTTGGATTTAAAATTGATTACTATAAACTTACTATACAGAATTTTTTTGCGCAACACTTTGTGTTTACATAACACTCAAAATAAATGCATTTCTTGGTGCACCATGTTAACCTGCCTCTACGTATTGCTTATTTTATTTGCTTTCCCTTCCAGCTGTACCCCTGGGTGCATCATTTTAGAGACTTTACAGTGTGTTGTTGTAGCTTCCCTGTAAATCAGTCAGATTTTGGGCTTTTAAAATTGTTTTTTCATTCATTTTTTTTAATTTACAGTAGCATCAAGTTGATTTCTAGTCTTTTGACTTCTTGAACTTACATTCTGTACTAATAAAATCATTATTATTATGTTTTTAGACAATTTTATTGTACAGTAGCTGATCATTTATGGGATTTTTGTATTAGGTGAAATTGATGATGCTTTAATCCCTGACCCAGTGCATTACTAATATATACTTGTGGGTGTTGTGTGAGTCATTGATATAATTATTTTACCTTTGTCAGCATCAGTAAGGGTATGATTTGTACAGTTTTATTAGGGTGAATCTATAGGGTGCATTACTTTGAATTACTTTTTCCCGAATTCAAGGGCACTTTCCTTCTAATGGATGTGTAACCTGTTTCAAAGAACAAGAAAAATATGATCAGAATTATTTTAAAACCCTATAACAGTTGGCAAGATTAGCGACATTTTAAATACCCAAATATTCGTTGTGCTTGACAAAATTAAAAGTAATTCACTTAGAGTACATAAGGTACACAGACAGCAGGGATTTCTTCTCCTGAGTAAATTAGAATATGAACACAGATCCAGTGATTAGGTGAGTTTGATACTTCTGTGTAATGTAAGATGACAGGGATGTAACCACATGCCATGGTCGTCGCTTTGGCACGCACACTGCCTCGCTATCTGCTTGTTTAAACCGTTTTCTTCTATGTTGTTTATTTTTGCTGTCAGGCATGGCTTGCCTTGGATTTACCAGCGGCCTGAGTTGTTATACTCCCCCAGTGGCAGACATGCGTCTCTCCATTAGGAGGAGAGCTCCCAGTCCCTGGGTTGCTCTCCCCTTCTACCCTAGATGACGACCCTTGGCTGCCTCCTTGTTAGGGTCACGAGCGTTCGCAATCTTGCGCATGCGCAGTGGGTGGGACAGACCCGATGACGTCAGACGCCGGCGTTAACAGGCGCAATGACGTGGCCGGGTTGGAGGCTCTTATAAAGGTGCCTATGGCAGCCTTCACTTAGATGGCTGCCACCCGGGGACAGGCTCTACTACAGGCACACCAAGGTAGGGCAGGTCCGAATAGCCACGGCACCATAATGTATGATGGCTCTGGTTGCTGCTTAGGCCTGCCGTTGGTACCTGTGTTCTTATGACAGGGAGCCGCTGGCTTGGTAACTATGGCTATCATCATGCTATGGGGTATATTGTTTATGATGTGGACCCAAGGTCCATACCTCTACATATACTCACTGCACTTGTTTCTTTAGCCTAACGGCTATAGGGGACCTACTGTTGGCCACAATGGATTACCAAAATACCATTTCCCACAAGCAAGCGGACCTGCCTATTTCCTTGGAAAATCACTGCTGTTTGAGTCCTGCCTTTGATTCCTATATTATACTATTTATACGCTATCTACTTGGTGGGTTAGTACTCTGATTGGATAGATGTCCATGTCATCACCTTTCCCATTCTGTCTTGTCCATAACCCCCCCTTTTCCTCACCCCCTACTCTCCCCTCTTCCCCCCTTCCCCCTCTCCCTCCCTTCCTTCTTCTTCTTCCCCCCCTTCACCTTCCCTTTCACAAACCCAACCCCTCCCCTTCTCCCCTCCCCTCCCATTGTTTTCCCCCCTTGGTCCTATGCTTGTTTCTGTCCCCAGACTATATAGACCCACTTCTAGAATATCTTATATATTTCTTGATTTCAGTTATTGCACCATCCAGTGTGTCCCGTGTTTGCCTCGGGGGGATTACCTGCCCAGGGTGCCTCTAATTGTGCCGTCTGGTGCCCCTTTTGGGTTTCCACTGGTAAGCTATGACTGACATTAAAACTCCAAAATTACCTTATTCACTGTATTTTGTTCTTTTTTTATCATCTTAAAAACCTTTGATTCTGTAACTATGACTTTTTGTAGATGTTTATGGTCGATTTCTCCTGAAGAAGCAACTGAAGTCGCGAAACATGTATACGATTACGTCAGGACCCACATCTTTTCTCCCCATATATCTGTGGGGTTAAATTTGTTCTTTGTTGAACCATTTGTAACTGTATGCAATAACTACTTATGTACCTTTGTACCAATGCTTTTATCTATGTCCTTTTTTCAATAAATTCATATTTGTTATATTTACCTTGTCTAAATCCCTGGGTACCGAGATAGTCCTCAACACTTTCCTTGTCGTGGGGCAGTATTTTGGAGTAGCCCCTGACACATCCTTTTCCACTATCCTAATACTAAGGATGATGGTACCCCTCCCTATTCTTTTAAATTACTTAGATTGAGGCAATACCCTATATTCCAAGGCTAGAGGGAGACAAAAAATGAATATTATTAGGCTTTACAAGCCTATTTCAAGGTTTTGGGTTACAGTATAGACATTATTGTGCCCCACTTTATGTATAACTAAAGGCAAAACTTTTTTTTTTTTTGGTTGGATGGATAGAGTTTTTATTGCTCATTAGGGAGATTCACCCTCTCTATTTATCTATTACCGTTATCACTGAATGTTAAGGTAAAAGAAAAGTTTAAATTTTGGGTTGCCACCAGAAATAGAATAGCGGGGAAATATTTCAATGTGGACACTAGTTCTGGTCGCCCTGGTGACCAGGGATTCCTTCAATTTGGAGGGATTTTCCTCTCACTTCCTGCTGTAGCTATGGGACAGGAAGTGAAGGGAAATCTCCCCAATGGGACACAGATGGCATAAAAAAACCCCCTCCCTAGCTCTATCCAAAAAAAAATCCCACAGTTTTGTCATTCCAGGCAGGGTTACAAACAAGATAGGTTATGTAGGTTTCTTCTTAACCACTTGCCTAATGGGCACTTCCCCAGGCCAATTTTCAGCTTTCAGCGCTGTCACACTTTGAATGACAATTGCACGGTCATGCAACACTGTACCCATATGAATTTTCTATCATTTTTTTTTCACACAAATAGAGCTTTCTTTTGGTGGTATTTAATCACCACTGTTTTTTTATTTCTTGCTAAATGAATGAAAAAATTTTGGAATTTTTTTTTATAGTTTATTATAAAATTTTGCAAACAGGAAATTTTTCTTCTTCAATGATGTGCGCTGATGAAGTTGCACTGATGTGCACTGATAGGCTTGACTGATGGGCACTGATGACGTGACACTGAAAGGTGGCACTGATGAGGCTCTACTAATTGGTGGCACTGATGGGCACTGATAGGTGGCACTGATAGGTGGCTCTGATGGTCACTGATAGACAGCACTGAAGGCCACTGATAAGTGTCACTGATAGGTGTCACTGATGGGCACTCATAGGCAATGAAAGGTGAAACTGATGAGGAGGCACAGATGGGCACTGATTGGCAGCACTGGTGGGCACTGATGGCCACTGATAGGCAGCACTGGTGGGCAGTGGCACTGTTGAGACTTCACTGATAATGAGGACACTGATAATCAGTGTACAGTAGATGTCCCTTTAACACAAGCTGGTTTTCAGCTCCTTTCTCCCCTCCTCACGCTGTCAGTGTGAGGAAAGGAAAGCCGATAACCGACTTTTGTTTACATCCTG
Source organism: Lithobates clamitans (assembly GCA_037952925.1). Classification (NCBI taxonomy): domain Eukaryota; kingdom Metazoa; phylum Chordata; class Amphibia; order Anura; family Ranidae; genus Lithobates; species Lithobates clamitans. Next base: position 24,795 of record JBBGZY010001249.1, on the reverse strand, counting down.
ATCAGCTGTCATTGGACACAGCTGATCACATGGTAAAGGGCCGATGTGATTGACACTTTACCCTTTTCTGTGATTAACAGTGTCTGATCACAGAGCGCAATCACGGGAGGATGTCATATGATGGCCTCCTGGCAAAGTAAGCCCACACTGTAGCCACCTTTAGCTATAGCGTGGGTGGGAGGTGGTTACTTTGAATTTGTATTTAGGTTGGAACAGGTACATTTTTTAAGTGTAACTCCAGTCAAAAAAAAAATTTTTACATTTTGGATAGCATAGGGAAGGGTTAAAACCGCTGTAATGTTTGTTTTGCTGTCTGTGCCCCTGTTCAGAAGATTTCACCTCACTTTGTGTCCCTGTGATAACTGGATTTTGTAAATTTTGGGTTGTCATGGAAACACAGATTGGTGATATCTATTAAAGAATATTATAGGGATACAACGGCGCTACCTCAAAAACCTGTATGCCTGAGCATGTACAGGAAACGTTAAGTGGAAAACTTTTTTGTGAGCTTGTATGTAAACATGTTTTTATATATGTAGGGGAATTGTGACGTTGTCACGGATAAGTAGGGAATGATTCAAACACATAGATGTGAGTCAGCATGGGCTTACATGTAGCCTCCTATGAGATATATATAACCTATCACCAGGCGCCTATCTAACAGCACGTATATTCCTGATAGGTCAGTATGTTATCTCTAGATCAAAAAACTCCAGACAGCATATTCTATGCATTAAACAACCATATGTCAGCACACATATATTATGTCCTGTAAGGAAAACACAAATTTTTTCCACATGCATAAATAACATATATATCTCTGTGTTTCAATGCAAAGATCGTATACTATGGAGATCAAAACATATTTGTGACAGTCCCATGCAGTTCATGCCGCAATCAGGTTGTTCACCAGGTGACTTTCGTGCATACAGCGTAGGGTGGTGACTTCTGTGACCCCCCTCAAAGTGCTCACTCACCAAAGGTAGGAACCCCTGCAGGGGTATCAGGCCTGTAGTCCTAAACAAGGGCTTTCCTGTTCACTGCTGTCACATCTCCAATTTTATCCCGGTGGATCTTAATCCTCCTGCTTATCCAGCAACAAGTGTGTCCGGGGAGATAACATTCCAGGTCATGGCTCCTCTCCCGGCTCTCTCCTGTCCGGAGCGGAGTGTGAGGGGAGAGAAGCGGAAAGTTCATACATTTGTAGCGAGAGAAGAGCGGAGTGTCCATTGTGTGCCCGAGAGAGAGGAGAAGAGAGGAGAGGAGAGGAGAGGAGAGGAGAGGAGAGAGCCGGGAGAGGAGCCATGACCTGGAATGTTATCTCCCCGGACACACTTGTTGCTGGATAAGCAGGAGGATTAAGATCCACCGGGATAAAATTGGAGATGTGACAGCAGTGAACAGGAAAGCCCTTGTTTAGGACTACAGGCCTGATACCCCTGCAGGGGTTCCTACCTTTGGTGAGTGAGCACTTTGAGGGGGGTCACAGAAGTCACCACCCTACGCTGTATGCACGAAAGTCACCTGGTGAACAACCTGATTGCGGCATGAACTGCATGGGACTGTCACAAATATGTTTTGATCTCCATAGTATACGATCTTTGCATTGAAACACAGAGATATATATGTTATTGTAATCTCCCTACGCAGAATAGGTTTTTTCCTATCGGCGAAATAAACTCCTTTGAGGGAGCAAGTGCCCCCCACGCACCCTATGAACACCTACCAGATACACAGGTTCCCGATTTTCCCTTCCCTGCCCGGATTCCGGCTACCCCTGGCCCCTCTGCCCCAGTGCCTAGAGGAGCTGGAACTTGGGGTTTTACCAAACCAGGCCAGGGACTCAAAAGGCCGGTAGAAAGAGGCGAGGAACCAGAGGGGGGAGGCGAATGCGAGCAAAAAAAGGCCAGAATGTGACGGGTCAGGGCATTTTTAATCTGAGCACCGTTGAATTGACACAATCTGAAAAGCTGGTACTAGACAAAGGTCTTAAGTTTGCCTAGATCGCTTTCAAACGTATATGGATGTCCATAAATTTATTCGGAAATTAAACATCAAGAGATATGTAATAGGGAACCCCATCATAAGGAACTCCCAGCCTAGTAGTAACTATGTTCATTCAGGATTAGCGAATGCATCTCTCTTCAATCCCCCGGGAACACTTGCTCCAGCCCTCAAGGTGTTCAGAGATGTGCTGTTGAGAGATCTCGAGGAATTGGAGATAAAAAATGCAAAGAACTCCAGAGCTATACAGGAAGGACTAGACTCTTTATGTAAGAACAAGGACCTAGTCATTCGCCCAGCGGATAAGGGGGGGGGAATAGTGGTTCTTGACCGAAAGGATTACCTGGCCGAAATGTCCAGGATCCTTGGCGATACAGAGACCTATATCCCCCTCCCTTCCGATCCGAAAAATGGTTACCTTAGGGAGTTACGTAGAATAATTTCCAAAGGTACTTCCCAGGGTATTCTGGGAGACAAGGAGAGCCTCTATCTGGTCCCCAAAGCCCCCAGAACCCCTATTATATACTACCTCCCAAAGGTTCACAAAAATCCTATCTGCCCCCCGGGACGCCCCATTGTGAGTGGCATTGATTCGGTCACTTCCCGGGTGGGCAGATATATTGATTTTTTCCTCCAGCCCCTAGTGCAAAAGATGCCATCGTATATCAAAGATACACGCCATGTGCTCAATCTTTTATCAGAGACTACTATTGGGCCTGGGATGTGGTTAGCGAGTGCAGATGTCACCTCGTTATACACTATAATACCTCATGATATGGGCCTTCAAGCAGTGAAGGGAGCCCTGGAAAAGGACTCTGGCCTCCCCGGGGACCAGATTTCCTTTATTATGGAGTTGTTGGTTTTTGCGGCCTCTCACAACTATTTTTGGTTTTCAGGGCAGTTTTATCGCCAGAGTCGTGGCGTGGCCATGGGGGCCAAATATGCCCCCAGCCTGGCCAATCTATTTATGGCCAAGTGGGAGGAGGATGTCATCTATAATAACCGGAACCCCCATCTAGTTTTGTGGGCGAGGTATATAGATGACATCCTCCTCCTATGGGATGGAGATGGGTTGGAGCTTCAACAATATTTGTCATCCCTTAATAACAATAACCGCGGGATCTTTTTGAACTTCGAGATAAGCCAAACTCAAATTCATTTTTTGGACCTTACCATATCCATTGAGAATGGGACCCTGTCCACTTCAACCTTTTTTAAGGATAGTGACAGGAATTCCTATATCCCGCTTGAGAGCTGCCATCACAGACCCTGGCTAAAGGGTATTCCGAAAAGCCAGTATATGAGGGTCCGTAGGAACTGTTCAAATCTGGATAACTTCCTATCACAAAGCAAGGTTCTTACAGACAGATTCCTAGAAAAGGGGTATTCCAATGGAGATCTTATGCCGGTGCTAAAAAATGTAGAAGAGATGGATAGGGAACTTCTGTTGAAGGATAAACCCTGTACTGGCACCTCCATAGATAACCTGGGAGTCCCCTTTATCACGACTTACTCACTTCAACACAAAGAGATCAAGCAATTGGTTTCAAAACACTGGCACATAATTACAAATGATCGGTTTTTGAAAGAAGCCCTACCACCTAGGCCTAGAATTATCTTCAAGGGGGCACCCTCGTTTAAGAACAAGTTAGCCCCAGGAATATTGGATCCCCTCCACACGAGAACAACCTTTTTTGACCAGTTAACCGGTTTTTACAGGTGTAACAAATGTCGGGTCTGTTCTTACAACTCATGTGTGACCAGGAGGACACAGACCTTTGTTTCCACAAAAACTGGGCGGACCCACTATATCACTCCATTTATCACCTGCTCTACCACTGGAGTGGTCTACCTATTGCAATGCCCTTGTGGCTTGCAATATGTGGGGCGGACTAAACGCCCCCTCCAGGTGAGGCTCAATGAGCATATCACGAACATTCTGACAGGCTTCAAAAACCATTCGGTCTCAAAACATTATAGGATGGTTCATAATAGAGACCCCTCTAACACCTTGTTTCTGGGAATTGATCGATATAAACCTCATTGGCGGGGCAGCTCCCTGGTTAGAGAGATCTCTAAATCTGAAATGGCATGGATCCACAGGATCAAAAGCTACACGCCACACGGTCTCAATATAGATGTGGATGTAAATTCATTTATTGACAACTCTTAATTTGGGTTTGCATTATTTTAACTACCTGACACATCTGACCTTTGGTAATACCTTGCCCTTCTGGCTCTTTCCATTGCTTAATTAAGGCTTCGGCCTAATCCTTGGCCATTTGTGATAAGATACACTCCGGTCGGGGCTATGAGTAGACTCGATCGAAATCTCTCAAGTTCTGGTCATCATGGACACCTAATAGAGGTATCCATGATATTACCAGTTCACATCAGCTATAAACTCAAGGGGTCCCTTGTAGGATTCAGCTTTTTTCCTTTACCTAAAAAATTTTTTTTGGCCCAATATATCCAATATTGTAATTTTGATATATTCCTTCCAATTACACCCGAATACTTTTGCCCTTAGGGGACTTGACACATTGTCAATCTGCGGGGGTATGTGCATGGTTTGAAACTATTTGGAGGTGGGGGGCTTTGACCTATATACCTTTTGATTCAACCTATTAGGTTGGTTACCAGTCAACAATACAGTTTGATGTTTTTTGATAGACTTACCTCACCCTGTTTTGTCCATATATTTATTTGAAAAAATTGAATGGGGTAGGAGACTGTACGATCCCAAATAATAAGATGGGGTGCCTTGCCCTCAATGGCAATAAATCTGGAGGTCTAACAGAAAAGCTGTCCATTATCGGGGGTATTGCCTTCCTTTTGCTCTATAATCTGGCCATTTTGATTGGTCCCTTAATGTAAGTTTGAGGTTTACCCTATGGGTACATAGGGTTTGTATTAATTTAATCGGCTCTTTGCTATTGAGTGCCAGGTGCCCCATTTAGGTGCCTGTGATTGGGGATATCCTTATATGCTTTTTGGTATGCAATGTAGTACAACTGGTATTTGTAGCGATGAATTTTTATATAATTTTAATTATTCTATGTATAGAGTTTTGTACAATTTTTCTTTTTTAAAAGAAAACCCCTTTACACTCCTTTTGGCTATACATATCTGGTCAACAGATTGGCTCCTCTTTAAACTCTTAAAGCCCGCCTCCTGTTTTCAAAGTGAATGGGGTGTTTTGCCCCCAAATGGTAATGAATCTGGTGGGCACCATTTGAACGGCCATCGGAGTGTAATAATATTTGCTTTGTTAAGTCTTCTTTGTGAATCTCAACTGCTGGAGGAGTGGCGGGAGCGGATCGACGCAATCGTCGCCATTCCCGTGACTCTCCGGTATTTGTGCCCACATCCAAGATGGCGCTCTGTGTTTCTCCTGTTCAGCTTCAGAGCGAGGCTTGGTGTACGCTTAAATAGTGGTGGCTCAGCGCGCTGCCCGTTCCCCATTGAGAACGTCAATCTATGACGAAACGCGTCTGGGAGGGACGTGCTGACGTCACCACGCTTTGCTCTGAGTGGACGGGAGCTGTTTTGAGTGCTGGCCGGCATCGATGTTATTCGTTTTATATGTAAGTGCTTGCTTTGTTTTTATTAAACTGGAGTTGTACGTTATCACACCATTGGCTGCTTCTCCTCTCTAATACACATACCCATCGAGCCCGGGAAGACCTGCCAAGACGGGATCGGGATACTCTGCCAGTGCTTCGTTTTTGTGCTATCTCTGGTCGTCCTTCTGGTGAGCAGGAACCCCTGTAGGTTCATTCTACATATACCCCAGGTCATACACAAGTTGCACCCTGTACTATTGATGCCCTCACTTGTTCACTATCTGGTAAGCGGCCCCGCGTACCTGGGCACTGGGTGTTCCTTTAGCTGTATGGCAATTGGTGGTTATTTACAGTAGATATAAGGACATCTTCTATTGCATGCTGTACACATTTTTTGGCGTCCCAGAGTGGTCTCACATCCCCAGGGTGCCTGCATGATATTTAATTTATGATTATTTGTGTGAACACACCCCCTCCTTCTTTGATGAATTATGTTATGTCAGTATCACACTATGGTATTTTGTTTTTGATTTAACTCTATGTGGATTTGTTCTGCCGTTCGAGCGCAAAGGATTCTGTCCATTTGAAGTGCTCCCAAAGGCCCGGGCTGGGTTTAAGCCATCTGCCTGTTTTTGGCTTACATCTGGTAAGCAGTTCACCACACAGTCAATCTATTTTCTTCACTTCATCATACAGAAGGATTTTGGATTTCTTTGTTTAGTACCACAGACTGCTTATTATCACAGACTTTATTGGACTCTCTTTAGCGCGGTTTATTTGTCTATATATATGTTATTGATGCATGTGGAAAAAATTTGTGTTTTCCTTACAGGACATAATATATGTGTGCTGACATATGGTTGTTTAATGCATAGAATATGCTGTCTGGAGTTTTTTGATCTAGAGATAACATACTGACCTATCAGGAATATACGTGCTGTTAGATAGGCGCCTGGTGATAGGTTATATATATCTCATAGGAGGCTACATGTAAGCCCATGCTGACTCACATCTATGTGTTTGAATCATTCCCTACTTATCCGTGACAACGTCACAATTCCCCTACATATATAAAAATGTGTTTACATACAAGCTCACAAAAAACGTTTTCCACTTAACGTTTCCTGTACATGCTCAGGCATACAGGTTTTTGAGGTAGCGCCGTTGTATCCCTATAATATTCTTTAATAGATTGGTACTAGGCAGGACACCCCTAGGAGTGTCTTTGTTTTAAGGGAGGCAGCAACCTAAGCAAATATACCATATAGACTGATCCTAAGCACGGTTTTCTCTGGTTTAACAGATTGGTGATAAACCTTCAGTGGAGACGCCTTTTCCCCATGAGAACTTTTAAAGAAGTGAATTTCCCTTCCTGAGGGTAGATTTCCTCTCACTTCTGGTTGTCTCCCTCCGTTTGTAAATATGAGTCGTATGTAAGTCAGATGTATGTAACGCAGGGACTGGCTGTAGTTCTAATTTAATAACTACCTGTTACTACTTTAGTTAGTGTTTTACTTACAGTTAGGGATGGGCGAACGGTTCAGCCCGAGCATAAGTTCACTTTCGCTGTTCGGTCTTTTGACGAACAGCAGAACAAAAGGGTAGTTTGACTGTTTGTTCGCCCCCCCCCGAATCAACCACAATGCATTGCAGTGCTGAACAGTGCATTGCAAGCCCTGATTGTTTGAAGCAGTGAAAGCTTCATCCAATCAGGGCACAGAGCACTGTCAGAGTCATGATTGTACACTGTCATCATGACTTTATCCAGTCATCCAATCATGGCTAATCTTGACATTAGTGTATAGCTAGAGTAGGGACAGTTCAGATAGCGTCAGTGTAATGAAAGTTGAACACCGTCTATTTGATTGCGTTACTGCCAGTTTAATGCCATTTACTTCTGTGTGCGTTACTGCCAGTTTAACGCCATTTACTTCTGTGTGCATTACTGCCAGTTTAACGCCATATAGCTTTGCATGAGTTACTGCCAGTTTAACGCCATATAGTTCTGTGTGCGTTACTGCCAGTTTAACGCCATATAGTTCTGTGTGCATTACTGACAGTTTAACGCCATATAAGTTTGTGTGCGTTACTGCCAGTTTAATGCCATATAGTTCTGTGAGCGTTACTGCCAGTTTAACGCCATATAGTTCTGTGTGCATTACTGCCAGTTTAATGCCATATCGTTTTGTGTGCGTTACTGCCAGTGTAACGCCATATAGTTCTGTGAGCGTTACTGCCAGTTTATCGCCATATAGTTCTGTGTGCGTTACTGCCAGTTTAACACCATATCGTTTTGTGTGTGTTACTGCCAGTTTAACGCCATATAGTTCTGTGTGTCACTGTACGTTTGGCACATTATTTTGCAGTATATTATAGTGTATCTGTGGAGTGTGTCTGTGTAGTGTGAGTACTCAAATGAAAGTGCACAAAACACCTCTTTACATTGATTAAAGTGCATCTACGTACAGATTTCAACTTCTTCTTTACATGTGCTTATAAACACCGCCCTCTCCCTCCCAATAATATCTGGGAGGACAACAAGGAGAGGCAGATGTTCCCTTGGCACTGTAAGGGTGCCAGCAACAAATGTGTCCACAGGAAAAGGTGGACGTTGTGGTCAGTCCTCAGGCAGGGCATCATTTCGTTTAGTGAGTTTGCCCATGCTATCCAGCATGCTTTCAGAACGGGCATTCAGTGCTGCAGGAGGTTTCGATACTGATCATAGAACACGTCTGTTCACAGACTCCGTGGACCGTTTGACTTTTATAAAAAATGAATCAGTGCTGGATTACCAGCTATGAAGCCCCCGATGCCGATATCACTGATTAAGCCTTCTTGGGATGTTGAATCTCTGCAGGACTTTGAGGCTGCCTAGCTTCAAGGGTGTTCAAAAATTTCATCTGGAAGAATGTTTTTGGCATAGGTTTCATGGGCACATATAACACCCAAAGTCCATTTTTTCAGCACCTGTTTGACAGGTGCATATCACTGCAATTTTTTACAGCAAGGCCAATTCTTGCTGTAAAAAATAGGGTAGGGTTACGGTGGGAAGGCGCCACCTACACCCACAGACCAATTTTTACACACCTGTTACTTCTATCCAAGGTCAAAGTGACACTAGAATGTATCCAAAAAATCTCTAATCTTGTTCCCAGTGCACTGCATTGTGGTCTCATCATACACACTGGTTCCCCAGCTGTTGCTGAGCAAAATAAAGGCAGCTTGCAGGGAAAATGTCTTTTTTTTTGGCTTATTGAATGCAATTATTGCTGCAGCAGATTCTAGACATGGTACATATCTGCCACTTTACAGGTAGACTAAGGGGACCCCCCAGGCACTATATTGGAAGGAATTTTTCATTTTTATGCTTTCACTTTAAAAATAAAAAAATCACTGCTCATTTAAAAATGATGTTTTTCACAAACTTTTTTTTTTATTGATACATGTCCCCAGGGCAGGACCTGGACCCCTATAACTATTGTATGCCCAATTACTTGCATATAAGCCTTCAAAATGGGCACTTTTGATTTTTGACATTCGGGTCCCATTGACTTTAATGGGGTTCGTTATTTGGGTCCGAACTTTCGCGGTGTTTGAAAGTTCCGGTGCGAACCGAACAGGGGTCCGTTCGGCCAATCCCTACTTATAGTAAACTGTAATGCCCCGTACACACGGTCGGACTTTGTTCGGACATTCCGACAACAAAATCCTAGGATTTTTTCCGACGAATGTTGGCCCAAACTTGTCTTGCATACACACGGTCACACAAAGTTGTCGGAAAATCCGATCGTTCTGAACGCGGCGACGTAAAACACGTACGTCGGGACTATAAATGGGGCAGTGGCCAATAGCTTTCATCTCTTTATTTATTCTGAGCATGTGTGTCGGAAAAGCCGATGGAAAATGTGTGATGGAGCCTACACACGGTCGGAATTTCCGACAACAAGGTCCTATCACACATTTTCCGTTGGAAAATCCGACCGTGTGTACGGGGCATAAGAAGGGAAGTTCAGACTCTTTATTAAACTGGTGGAAGAATAAAACACAAACAAGAGTTTGGCAAATAGATTACTTCCTAGGAATTCATATGTTGTAAGGGTTTGGTACAATGGCCTTCTTACAATGTAAATCACAAACCCAGAATTCATGGGCTTTGCATTTTATGGCTGGTTTTGGGAATAATAGCAATTGTAGTGCCTCTATGTCAGTGCACTGGGCCAGAATAATATCTAGTATCAGACAATATCTGAAATGTTCTGCAGCATAGCACACTGCAGCACTGAATATCTGCCATTGGATGGTGATTCCTTGAGCCTGGGTTAAGTGTTCCTGTTGTGCCAAGAAAATTATGGGAGTAGTTGAGGCGAGTGACTGCAGGCATCTTATTAAAATGATCTGTCTGTGGGTTATTGAGAATGGATGACTGCTGGATGTTTTTTCACAGTTTATATTGCAATACGAGTTTAGTAGAGAGAACAAGAATGGCCATTGCTGTGCCATTGTTGTGAATGCTGTGTAAATCAATATTAAATGGCAGTAGAAATCATACTGCACTTGCAATAGAGCAAATTAAAGCGGAGTTCCACTCACTTTTGAGAGGTGGTCTTAAACGAAAGACCACCTCTCCACATCTCGTTTATGGATATTGAAATTTATTTTTTTATTTCAATAGTACTTTTTTGGAAGTACAAGTGTACTTCCAATTCGGCCGGGCCGCGGCCCAGGACGCCACGTCCTCTTCGTCGGTGAGCACCCCCGTTGTCTTCTGGGACCGTGTGTGTCCCAGAAGGCAAGCTGGCCATTCACAAAGTACTGTGGGACTCGCGCATGCGTAGTTGGAAACCGGCAGTGAAGCCGCAAGGCTCCACAGCCGGTTTCCCTTAGTTGGAATGGTGGCGCCTGTACCCGATCCGATGGACGGATTGGCCTCGGGGGGGGGGGGGGGCGACATTGCTGGCTCCCTGGACAGGTAAGTGTCCTTATTAAAAGTCAGCAGCTACAGTGTTTGTAACTTCTGACTTTTTTTTTTTTTTTTTTTGCGGCTGGAACACCGCTTTAACAGTTATCTCTTTGGTAGAATATTAGTTGACCTCTAGCTATCTGGTGTTTGTCACAAAAAGGATCCAGGAATATATCTCTGTAAAAAGTACTTGACCTGCAGGACAGACCAAGCAATCTGTCCTGCAGGTCAAGCACTTTTGTATGTTATTTTTTTCCTTTTTCTTCATTATCATGCTCCCTGGCTGTTCCAAGATGCTGGATGCTGAAGCTGGTGAAACTGCCATTCCTTGGAAATATGATCTATACAATAATTCTTTTTTCATCTTATTCAGCATCCTCATGAGCCCTTTGGTCTGGCCCAAACTGACTACTGTGGTGACTCAAGAAAACTGACAGAAGAATAGACTTTAACGCTCAACTTTTCCAATGCATTTGCCTGCGCCAAACCACATGGTTTTATTATACAGGATTTATATAGCGCCAACAGTTTGCGCAGTGCTTTACAACATGAGGGCAGACAGTACACTTACAATACAAATTAATACAGGAGGGATCAGAGGGCCCTGCTCGTTAGAGCTTACAATCTAGAACCATGCAATCAGGTTGCAGTGCCTTTTTAAAAGTAGTGCATGCACCACTTTTGGTGTGATCCAGTGTGATTTAAACTGCACCGCATTCCTGTGCAAATCAGTATGCAGTTAGGTGTGAATCAGCCTTTACAGTTCATTCTATTTAGAACACTGCCACAACCAGTAGAAAAGCCTGCCTCTGCCAACAAGCTGCAGAGAATAATCCCTGTTCTTTGTGTGTTTTTTCTGCAAGGGTTTGGTATGCCTCCTGCTGAGTCAGACCTATAGCTCTGTAATCAGCAAAGCGCATGTTCCCTGCTGATTAAAGGGCCACTGCTTTCATATTGAGTACAAAAGTCCTTCTCTGTAGCATGCTGGCAGGGGACATGCTTTCCTTCTCAAGTGGTGGCTGATTTCTACAGAAAACAAACTTTAAGTCTTTGCATATCTTTTTTTATGCATTTAGATGGTATAAAATCAAAGCTCAACTGGTCTTTCTCATATCTACCTATTTCTTTAAATGTAAACTGAAACCTACTCTGTGTTATTACACTGGATATTGAGTAAAATGGGTCACTTGAAAGGACATACCTAATGGGTTCATCAATAATTTAATGGCACTGGCCTAATAGATTCTGAGAGTTTTAATTCTTATTTATAAGCAGCCAGTAAATTGAGGCTGATACGGAAACCGAGAAGCTCTTAATATTTACTGTTACATTATTAAAGAAAATCCCCACAGTGCAGAAAAATGAAACTTATTGTTACAGTAATATTTAATGATGGGCTCGCAGCATGTCAAGGTTATTTTAAATTCCCATACATACAGTATTAGATACAGGTAAAAAGGTATTATTGGTTTTTTGAGACTTCATTGTAAAATCGAATGTGTTTTGGAGTCTGTAGGGGAATATTTATAAAGATCAGTGAACTGCATTTTGTTTTGATTCACTTTGCCTATTTCACTACTTTTAAACTTTTTCCAATTTATATAACTTCTGAAATGAAACTTGTGATGTCAAAGGGGCATAACAAACAGCGAGATGTAGGTAGATGAACTGAAAAAAAAAAAAAAACAGACAAAAACTTGTAAAATAAAAACAGCCAAAACTATTAAAATAAAACAAACTAATACTATAACTCTAAAAGTTCTTTCAGCTTTGTTATATTGAGTATAATGTGTTATACCTACAGTATTTTAATGCGTTATTTTTTATTTCAGAATCTTTAATTTTCACCAAAATAGATTTTTTTTAATCTGTGCTGAGGGAGTGCCCAGAGCAGCTTTATAAATGAGTGATACTGTTGGAAACAGTATTTGCATCAAACAGTGGGATTGGCCTACACGTTAGCATGGGGGAACTGCATGCTGATTGTTTTGTATTATTTCTTGTGTGGGTTTGCACCACCTAATGGCGAGAGGCCTAATTTCTTCAGAATGCCCTGCACACAGAAGGATCACGTCTTCTCACCTGCCAGTAAAACCTGTTCCGCCACTGACTACGGAGATATTATGAGGGAGATAGTGCTGTACACTAGAGCTGCACGATTAATTGTTAAGAATCGAAATCACAATCTTTTTCTCTTCCCGATCTTCAAAACAGCATGTCACGATTCTTTCTAACAAGTGCAGAGAGTTCTCACAGCTGAGAAAGGAAAAACAGCCTGCCAAGTTTAATCACAACACCCCAAATAAATAGAAACAAAGTATCTTTTCATTCTTTTATCAAAAGAAAGAACTCCAGCGTGTAAATGAACCATTTCTGACATTTGTTGATTACAAGTAAAAATCATTATTTTTTGCTAGAAAAATTACTTGGAACACCCAAACATGATATGATTTTTTTTTTAGCAGAGACCCTGTGGAATAAAATGGTGGTTGTTGCAATATTTTATGCGCAGCAGTCTTTCAAACACATTAAAAAAAAAAAAACACTTTAATGAATTAAAAAAAAATAAAAATAAACCTGTAGAATAAAATGGTGGTTGTTGCAATATTTTATGCGCAGCAGTCTTTCAAACACATTAAAAAAAAACAAAAAACACTTTAATGAATTAAAAAAAATAAAAATAAATAGTAAAGTTAGCCCAATTTTTTTGTATAATGTGAAAGATGTTACATCGCAAGAATTGTGAGGGAATCGTGATCTTTATTCTAAGCAAAAAGATTGTGATTCTCATTTTAGCCAAAATCGTGTAGCTCTACAGTACACTGATCCTCTTCCACCAGCTCTTCACAACACACTGTACACTTGACCATGTTCAACCAAAAGGCAAAGAGTGAAGCCACCACACTTAATTTGCAGGGTCCTGCATACACCAGGTTCCAGGCCCAATCCCTAGGAGGGTTCCCTTTCACAACTGGCTCTAAGTCAGGAACCCTGCTGGCCAGTGGGGAGTGCCAAGTGCCAGGCTACTCCCATGTCATGGTCAGGGGTCAGGCTTGAAGACCAGTAGCTTTAGCAGTAGAGAGGCTCCCACCGACCAACAGGAATTGTACATAAGTAGGTCACCCTGGTGGATGAAGCAGGCTCACCTGAGGAGTGTGGTCTAAGCACTAACTGGTCCACACCAGAGCTCCTGATGGTGGAAATTTTCGGTTCTCAGGATCAACCCACCAGGAGGGTAGTAAGCCGGGGTCTGGTAACAGAAGTAGCAGATAGGGATCAATCAGAAACATAGTCAGTAAACAAGCCAAAGATGGGTAACAAATGGTTGCAGGTTGGGATCAAGTGGAAATGTAGTCCAAAAACAAGCCAAAGGTCTATAAAAAATGGCTACATGATGTCATCTAGCAGAAGTATAGTCGAGGAAAAAGTCAGAGATCTGTAGTAAGTGGCAGTGAAGCTACAAATAGTAGCAGAAATGAAAGGAGCAAGATATTGGTTGGAGAGGAGCGCAATAATCTGGCAATAGGAAGTGCAGAGATATGTCTTAAAGTTAAAGTTCATGGTAGCAGCAAAAAGTTCACGGTTCATCAGAAACATGGTACAAGGCAAGATTGTCCAAGGTATCAAACAGGGAGCTGTCTAGCATTTCAAGTGGCACAGTGAAAAAAGCTACAGCCAGGGACTGGAGAGATTCAGATCTGGACCCTGACACCCTGCCTACGGAACCATCATCATTGTTTCATTTATGGAGCTGGCTGCTCCTCCTTCTTGCCTTCTTGACACTTCTCACTTAATAACCTCAAGGGTTAATTGCAATACACACTTTGTTACATAACCCCAAGGGTTAACTTATGATGGTACACATCCTCATGTACCCCTTCAATGCATGGACAGCTACGAGGTCTGGTATCCTCCTGCATAAGTCACTTCAGAACCAGGAAACCAGTCATACAATAGAAGACACATCGCAGCACTAAATGTTTCACTTCCACAGCTAGGTATTAACCCTTTATTAGAAAAAAGACTTAAAACTTTGTAGGCAGCTGTCTACATGCCAACTATATAGGTTCACCATCAGAATGTACAGCCAATTGTTTTTAAGTGTAAACCAATGGTGCCAAGTCTCTGATTCCTTATTTGCAGCAGCGCTGTGTGCCCGATGTCAAGACACATATAAATAAGACAAAAATGGTAAAGAAGATGTGTAGGACAGTTCAAAAGAATTCCAGTCTGTGCATATGAAGAGTTTCTTGTCACCAGGAAAAAAACAACACCGCGTGAGGGGGTGTCCCCCAGTGAGTTTGCACTCACCACAATTCCAGAAAATACAGGCCTTTGTACTGTTGTTATTTAATAACCTTCCATCTTCTATCACCAACCACCAGATGTCGCTAGCATTCTTGATTAATAGTATACCATAAGGGGAAAAAACAAACTCATATAGCGTAATATTGCTAATGATAAGTTTATTGACATATAGTATTCCCTCCCCCCTTAAAAACTGCGTACCAAAATAAAACAATAGTAAAGCAGAAAGAGCGTTTGTAAAGTGCACTGTGCCTTAGTCTACGTCTCCCGGGAGGAGTTGCCAGAGCGCTCGCTGTATGCGGCTGGTTTCACTTGCTTCCTGGTTCCTTCCGGTGCGTGGAACGCACACGTCACTTCCGGTGGATTACGACCCTGACGCGTTTCGTCACTTCCGGACGTCATCTGAGGGCGTAATCCACCTATCATTCAGCCGGTTTTTATACCAGTGGCAGTTGCAACAGCCAATGGGAGAGGGCCTTTAAATAGGATGCCTCCCCATGACGCTGGAAATCTACAGAACTGTCAGCAATGGGAAACTGAATTCGCAACGCCGGCAGAGTGTTTTTTTAAAAGAACCTGCCACTGCCGCCTGTACCAGAAAAAATTGTGACATCTATGTCCTATACATAACAGTACTTTGTTTGAACCCAAACAACATCTATTCAATATCCTCACTGTACATCAAGCAATGGGCATAATACAGGACATATAAGGTGATGGGATGCAATCCTCCATGTATCAACTTATCCCGTTTGGACTGCTTATTTAGCATATACCATAGCAGTCTTCAATATTATTATAAATGTCGGGATAAAAACTAGTAAATACTAATATCCAATGATAAAGATTATCATGATGTTATCCAGTAACAAAAAATAAATACTATTAATACTATACGTGGAGGATGCAATACAATGGCATTAAATACACATTTATGGTATAAATAGAGATAAATAAGTGTACTAACTATTTAAATATGTGACAGGTAAAACCAGCTGCCTAAAGTTAAAAAATTTATTTAAAACTCAATACCTTAAAAATGGGCTAAAATAATGTATCAACTAAGGATGGGGGAGATTATGTGTATATATGTATAGACCGTACGACCGTGGGGAATTATGTATCACTAATAAAGCAGTTTATATCGAGCTCTATATTGAGACCTCTGGGGGAAAGTGCGTCTACGGAATATATCCATCGAGTTTCGTGCTTGGATAATTCGCGGATGCGGTTCAAACCTTTCCAGTGAGTTTGGAGATGTTCGACTCCCCAAAATTCCAACCCCTTGGGGTCCCTGTTATGCTTCAACCTAAAATGCAAAGATACATTGTGGTCTTTGTATCCGATCTTAATGTTGTTAATGTGCTCCGCGATTCTAATCCGTAACAATCTCTTTGTCCGGCCTATATAAATCAGGCCGCAAGGGCACCTTAAAGCGTAGACAACATAAGAACTGTTACATGTAATAAACTGTTTGATATCAAAAGACCGGTTGTTCACTGGAGAGATAAAACTTTCAATACCCCTTAAAGGTCTTGCGACCTCTCTGCATGCTTTGCATTTTCTGCATGCAAAGAATCCGTTACGATCCCAAAAGGTCTGGGGGCGTTGAGGGGGGTCTAGCACTTTCTTGACTATTTTGTCACCAAAATTGGTGGTTTTTCTATAGATGAATTGAGGAGTGGCTGGCAGCACACTTGTCAATTTTTTATCCATCAAAAGAATATGCCAGTGTTTTTTAAAAATTTCCTCAACTTCCTTATATTGGGAATGGAATTGGGATATGAAACCCCATTCATTATTGCGGTTATTTCCTTTCTGAGAGGAAATTTCCTTGGTTGTTTCTTGTAGGCAAATTGCTCTTGGGAGGGCTGCTACTTCATCCACTACTTTCTTTAACATATCGGGTTTATAACCTTTAGCCTCGAATCTTTCCGTGAGTATCCTTGATTGGAGCAAAAATTCGGTTTCTTCTGAACAATTTCTTCTCACCCTCATGATCTGTCCTTTCGGGATGTTTTTTAGCCATAGAGGGTGATGGCCACTGGTAATGGGAAGATAACTGTTCCTATCTGTCTTTTTGAAGAACACTTTAGTCTCCAATCTATCCTCCCGTCGATAGATGGTTACATCCAGAAAGTTAATGGTATCACTGTGCCAGTTGGAGGTTAGTCTAATGTTATTACTATTACAATTTAAAACCTGTAAAAATTGTTCCAATGACTCAGATGGTCCGGCCCAGATAAAAAATAAATCGTCAATAAAACGTTTGTAAAAAATTAATTCAGAGCGCTGATCTTTAAAAATGGTCTTATCCTCCCACTCCGCCATAAAGAGATTTGCGATGCTCAGCGCAAATTTAGCACCCATCGCCACTCCTCTCTGTTGTATATAAAAGGTGTTTCCATACCAAAAATAATTATGGCCGAGACAAAAATCAAGGGCATTCCTTAAAAAAACTTTTTGGTTATGGGGAAGGTCGTCCCTTTGGCTAAGGGCCCAGTTAAGTGCCAACAAAGCATCGTCATGCTGTATGATAGAATACAGAGAAGAGACGTCTGCTGTGACAAGAAGGATCTGTGGTCTACCCGCTAGGTCTATGTTCTGCAAAGAGTTTAAAAAGTTTTTTGTATCTTTCAGATATGACCTGGTGCTCATAACGCTTTTTTGTAAAAAACAATCTAGGTATTGTCCCATTCTTGCTGAAACAGATCCTATACTGTTTACTATGGGTCTTGCTGGAGGATTAGAAGGGTCTTTATGTATCTTCGGCAGAGTGTACAACGTAGGGATACGACTACTCGAAGGAACCAAAAACTGCTTCTCTTTGTCGCTTAAAACTCCACTCCTAGATCCCATCTCTACCAAAATTTTCAATTGGTCCCTATAGGCATGGGTGGGGTCCAATTGAAAATTTTGGGATCGTAACGGATTCTTTGCATGCAGAAAATGCAAAGCATGCAGAGAGGTCGCAAGACCTTTAAGAGGTATTGAAAGTTTTATCTCTCCAGTGAACAACCGGTCTTTTGATATCAAACAGTTTATTACATGTAACAGTTCTTATGTTGTCTACGCTTTAAGGTGCCCTTGCGGCCTGATTTATATAGGCCGGACAAAGAGATTGTTACGGATTAGAATCGCGGAGCACATTATCAACATTAAGATCGGATACAAAGACCACAATGTATCTTTGCATTTTAGGTTGAAGCATAACAGGGACCCCAAGGGGTTGGAATTTTGGGGAGTCGAACATCTCCAAACTCACAGGAGAGGTTTGAACCGCATCCGTGAATTATCCAAGCACGAAACTCGATGGATATTTTCCGTAGACGCACTTTCCCCCAGAGGTCTCAATATAGAGCTCGATATAAACTGCTTTATTTGTGATACATAATTCCCCACTTCTTAATGTCTCTAACATAATATTCCCTATGAGATATAGTTTAATTATTTATTTCTTATCATTTTTTATTAAGATTTACAATCACATTGATCATAGAATCATTTTATTATGTATGGCCGTACGGTCTATACATATATACACATAATCTCCCCCATCCTTAGTTGATACATTATTTTAGCCCATTTTTAAGGTATTGAGTTTTAAATAAATTTTTTAACTTTAGGCAGCTGGTTTTACCTGTCACATATTTAAATAGTTAGTACACTTATTTATCTCTATTTATACCATAAATGTGTATTTAATGCCATTGTATTGCATCCTCCACGTATAGTATTAATAGTATTTATTTTTTGTTACTGGATAACATCATGATAATCTTTATCATTGGATATTAGTATTTACTAGTTTTTATCCCGACATTTATAATAATATTGAAGACTGCTATGGTATATGCTAAATAAGCAGTCCAAACGGGATAAGTTGATACATGGAGGATTGCATCCCATCACCTTATATGTCCTGTATTATGCCCATTGCTTGATGTACAGTGAGGATATTGAATAGATGTTGTTTGGGTTCAAACAAAGTACTGTTATGTATAGGACATAGATGTCACAATTTTTTCTGGTACAGGCGGCAGTGGCAGGTTCTTTTAAAAAAACACTCTGCCGGCGTTGCGAATTCAGTTTCCCATTGCTGACAGTTCTGTAGATTTCCAGCGTCATGGGGAGGCATCCTATTTAAAGGCCCTCTCCCATTGGCTGTTGCATCTGCCACTGGTATAAAAACCGGCTGAATGATAGGTGGATTACGCCCTCAGATGACGTCCGGAAGTGACGAAACGCGTCAGGGTCGTAATCCACCGGAAGTGACGTGTGCGTTCCACGCACCGGAAGGAACCAGGAAGCAAGTGAAACCAGCCGCATACAGCGAGCGCTCTGGCAACTCCTCCCGGGAGACGTAGACTAAGGCACAGTGCACTTTACAAACGCTCTTTCTGCTTTACTATTGTTTTATTTTGGTACGCAGTTTTTAAGGGGGGAGGGAATACTATATGTCAATAAACTTATCATTAGCAATATTACGCTATATGAGTTTGTTTTTTCCCCTTATGGTATACTATTAATCAAGAATGCTAGCGACATCTGGTGGTTGGTGATAGAAGATGGAAGGTTATTAAATAACAACAGTACAAAGGCCTGTATTTTCTGGAATTGTGGTGAGTGCAAACTCACTGGGGGACACCCCCTCACGCGGTGTTGTTTTTTTCCTGGTGACAAGAAACTCTTCATATGCACAGACTGGAATTCTTTAGAACTGTCCTACACATCTTCTTTACAATTTTTGTCTTATTTATATGTGTCTTGACATCGGGCACACAGCGCTGCTGCAAATAAGGAATCAGAGACTTGGCACCATTGGTTTACACCTTTTTTGCTTATGTATATATGTTTTTCATTTAAGTAGCTGCTTTTCTTTTTACTACATTTGATTTCATGGGCGGTCCTAGGCGCAGAGCATTGTGAGATATAGGCGTCAGTTTTTCACATATTTTGCAATTGTTTTTAAGTGTTGTCCTACACAAGTGAAACCTGCATAATTTGAATATTTTCAGTGCTATTCTGTAACAATATCACTGAAGCTGATTAATGGAAACTGAAGCAATGAGGTTAATTTACTAAATGCAATTTGACTTTGCACTTTTGGTGCAGTTGCACTCTGCAAGTACAGTTGCTCCAGAGCTTAATAAATAAGGGGAAGCTATGCTGAATTCCCCCATCCAATCATGGTCATGTAAAATGCTGTTTTTATTATTTTCCTTGTATGTGATTGGGTATTCTTTGCAAAGTGAAGCCTTACCTCATTTACTAAGCTCTGGAACAACTGCACTTGCAGAGTGCAACTGTACTCGCAAAGTGCACAGTCTATTTGAATTTAGTAAATTCACCCCAATGAGTACTGAAAATAAAGTTTCCAAGAAAAAAGCAATTAGACTTCTTGTTTCACTAAGCATATGAATCCTAATCAGATAATATGGCTAAAGGCTCCCCTTCCTCTTTGTGAAGAGCAAACAATGACATAGGTGGACCTTGATCTAGTGAAGGATGGTCAAGTGATTTCACAGTTAGAATATTCTAACTCAATTATCTGATCACCTCTAATGATTAGCAGAAATAAAACCTAAAGCAGTAATGAGAAAATGCTATACTTTGAAATAATCTTCCAGTCTACTATCAGCACACAGGTCTCCTTATTTCAGGTAGCCAAATGTTAGCAAAAAGGTGGTTACAAGTGGTAAACCTGCGGGACCTATGGCCTCATTAGACCTGAAGAGGTAGACATGCATAGTAACTTGAGAAATCTTGGTAAATTATAAGGACATGGCAACCAGTAGTACTACGCGTTTTTGTGGCTTTTGCGCCACTCGTCAGGAGCAGGCACGTGTAGTATCTAAAATGATAATATAAAGATAAGGGGAGAAAATAACAAATATGAAGAAAGACAAGGTTGGGGGTGAGGTATCATCCCCCATAATCAGGACTTACTTGTTGGGGCTTGAGACATTGCTGAAATGGTGGTAGAGCTGCACAGGCAATCCGGAAGTAACTCCCAACCGGGAGCTGAGGTGGAAAGTGCCGCGGACTAGGAAGGGGCGATACCGGGGGCAGGCACGGCAATTGAGCACAACTGGGGGGAATAAATGTGTGATGTTGTCCTCAGGTTTACCACTTGTATCATAATATACACTCTTTCTTTCGAGATGAATTGAGGAATTTAATGTATTCACATCATGTGAGATTATCATCAATTTTAGCATGTTGTTCAGTGTTTATCATTGTTATTATCACATGTGTACAAGGACTGTTATCAGTAGTCTAACCAGTATATGCATTTAATTTTTATACCATTGCTATCAACATTATATATGCTTTTTTATCTAGTCTTTTAATAAAATTCCTTTTATTCATCCAAGTACTCCTTTGTTGTCCGGTGCTTCATTTAAAGTCCAACCCTCCTTGCCAATGTATCCTCCTCTTTAAATGTATATGGGATGGATATTTGTGATCTTACCAGATCACAATATCATTCAAAGTCCCTAGTGATGGAAACACATGACCTTACCAGGTCATGGATTCCTGAAAGTCCCTATCTTTTATTGGACAGCTGCATACGAGTGGGATTACCCTCATTTATAGAGATTTTGTTTCACTTCCTGGTGTATCTCTGGGAAAGGAAGTGGCAAAAAATTATTTGACATACAGAAACTACCCTACTCTATCCAAAGCTAAAAAAAATATTTTCTATACATACACTGTATTTTTAACAAACAATAACATGCCCTTCTTTGTTGGATTTGACCACTTGGGCAAGAGTGGCTTCAGTTTACTGTACCTGGGCATACTTTACCGAGCACAGTCAAAAGTAGTTTGGATTGCTTCAAGCAATTGTGCATTTAACTGGTCTTTTACACACATGGACCTAGCTTCAATATGACTTGAAAAAACTTAACTACACCTTTATTATTTTCTTCTCTGGTCTAACCAATTGAAACGAAACCTAAAAATATGTTCATAACTAGAGAACCTGCCATTAGCTCTACTTTAAAATAAGCCTGGTACTCTCCAGTTGGTATGTTGCCATGCTGGGATAATGCTGCTTACTGAGCCACTAAAGTCATCAATCTCCAGGATCCCCACTTATCTAAGCTAGGGAATTTTCACAGCAGGTCTAATACTTCTGATGCATAATTATCAAACATTTATAGCAGAAAAAAACATGGTGAGAATCACCTTATAAGTCTCAAAGTGTTTTTGGACCTAGCCAAAATTGTATACAAAAAATTGTATAGGGGTGAATAATTATATTTTATCTATGTATAAAAACAAGAAAAATATACAATTACTCAAAGCCCAAAATTATTCATGCCACTATTAAGGAGTTTTAAATATATGGAAACATACTTACAAATAGAAATATTTCATGGGCTATTACAACCTAGTTGTATGACATTATAAAAGCATCTTTTCAAATTTATGAGCAGTCTCAGTTAATCTTATTTAATGTTCTGCACTTAGACTAAATTACTGTTTTGAATATTACATTTATTAGTCAAAACACTGGTTAAAAAAATGGTTGCACATTTGAAGTTTTCCAATGACTTGTGCAAATAAAAGCTGAAGTTTACTCTGCATATATTTTACCTTCCATTGTTCCTCCTCTCCTTTATTAATCAATATGCTGATTACATTTTTTAATGTAACTATTTTATTTTGAATATATTCCCTAATTTAGACACAGTAAACTCATAATTTGGTCTCTGTGTTTTTCTATGCAATGCAGGCAGATCATGGCCTCACCACTGCTCTCAAGAGCCCTCATTTCTGATGCAAGCAGCGCACATATCAAAATGCAGTAAGGCAGAGCGCCTACCATTAAATAGTTAAATTACCAAATATAAAGTACCATCATCCCAATAATCTACAACAAAAGAAGGTAGGGAGTAGGGGAAGCCGCAGTTCGCTGCTTCTGTCGGCAAATATCCTAACCCCCCACACATAGGGGAAACCACAGGGGACTATTTCGGTACTGGAGGTAGTAAGGTATTGGTACAAAAAGGTGAAAGAAAAATAGTAGAATAAAAATTAGGTATTTAATAGAGAGTCATTTTAAAAAAGATAAATTTATCTCGAAAGTACAATAACATATACAGTTGTAATACAGAACAAAGCAGTACATACAACCACATGAATTGCATCCAATAATAACAGAGATTGCAACAGTGACTTGGATTCTCGACCGGTTTCGCGGTATTCACCGCTTCCTCAGGAGAGTAAAGTCTATAATGTGGCATAAGGACAGATAATAAATATACAGAGATTCACAAATGCATAACATTTTTGTAATGGTGGCAGCGAGATCATTAAATAATACATTGAACCATAATATACAAATTGAGTATAAGAAAGGACAGGCTCACCCGTTCAGAATTTCTCTGTGGATATGTGGGGCCCCATACAGTTCTCCCTGCGACGAACACAGGGGAAAACAGAACAGCCTCTGGTGGGTAAAATATTTAAATGGTTGATTTGTGTGTGGGTCACTGAACCACAAAGCAAGGTAGAACGTGGTAGGGTATAGGGGTACCCATAAGGTAGCTCTAAGTTTGGAACCCAGTGTGCAAAGAGAAGAAACTAGAAATGGTGATAGGGGGAGAAAAGGAAGGAAGAAGGAAGAAGGTAAGGGAAAAGGGACGGGGGGGGGGGGAAGGGGGGGAGGGGGGAAGAAGGGGGGGAAAAGAGGGGGAAAGGGGGGGAAAAAGGGAGAGGGGGGGAAAGGGGAGGGGGGAGGGGAAAGGGAGAGGGGGGGGGGAGGAGAAAAGGAGAGGGAGAGGGGGAAGGGAAGGGAAGGAGGGGGGGGGGGAGGGGGGGGAGGGAAGAGGAGAGAAAGAAGGGAAGGAAATTGGAAGGGGGAGGGAGAAATAGTGGGGGTGGGGTGGTGAGAAGGCAAAGGCTGGAACCAGGTAAGAATGGGAAAGACTAGGAAGAAAAGAAAGGAAGAAGGGAGAATGCACACAGATAATAAGGGCCATAACTTACCCCTGCAACGTGGTCAACGAGGGTGGTAAAATAGAGTAAAGGAGGAGCATACACTGATGGGGATCGTGGTGAACGAACGTTTAAACGATCCAGGCGCTCATGAGTAAATAATGAAAGCTCCACAGGGGTGGAGCCAATGATCTGTGCAAGGGAGGTAGTAGCCGCAGCAGCTGTAATAGAGTAAGGTAAATTTATACTCTAGGATACTAGAGGGAGGGGAGGGAGAAAAGTGCCCACAAAACAGGGGGACAGCAACGATAGCTTGCTACAGTAGAAGGTATCAAAACATAGGTAGTAGGTATAAATAGCAGGTACAAAGAGTGTAAACGTGACAAGTTATCTGTAGTCCCCCACAAGGAAGAAATAGTAAAATACCAATATGAGGCCATACACAGACGCTGCAAGTGGCCACTGTGCATAGGAAGACAATAGTGACCAAGCGCAGCATGGATGAAGAGACAGCAGGGAGAAGTCAACCACCAGGGAGGGATTGGAAAGGAAGGGGACGGAAAGGGGGGAGAGGGGGGGGGAGGTGAGACTTACCCAGATGCTGCTACCTCGTTGAGCGCGACGCCAGAGGACTGTAGGCTCGTACAGCGGCCGTGTACCGGCCGCTATAAAAGCACCCCAACCCGGAAGTCACGGACGGCCTGGCAAGGGCGGTCCCTGACGTCACCGGGTCAGCTCGCCCGCACTGCGCAGGTGCACTGAGAGTGCTACTGCGCAAGCGCGCGCTCCCGACAAGGGGAATCTAGTTCCCAAACAAGGAGACACAAGCAGCCGAAGGGCTGCCAGGGCGAGCATGTGTCCGTCGCCTAGGAGATGAAACGGGGCGGGACACACCAACAGGGTCTGACAACGGGGGAGGGAGCCTGGCCTTGAACAGCAACATAATAAAGCAAAACAATACAGCGTAAAGAAACAAAGAATAAAACAAGTGTTATATACAAATAATGT